>JABASM010002503.1:0-10913 GCA_019776545.1 Brachystomella parvula | reverse complement strand
ATGGGTGCTCCTCATACTTTTAAAGTAGGCTGTTAGCCCTTTTCGCCATTTACCTTTTTCTTGATGTTATTGCTACTCGTTTAACATAAGAAAGCTCATATCAACTGTGGTGCCATTTTTCGATTTACTGCAACTTGTTTTCCTCGTATTCCTTGACTTATAAAAATTCAGATAAAAATGGCTAGCAGTCTTTTGCCGTAGAATTCCAACTCACAAAAATTGAAGTAAAAACAAATGGATCTTCATCTTGTGATATCGCCAGCACCTACATTTTTAATGAATCCATTCTCACTTTGTGAAATCGTTTCTTTTTTTTAAACTAAGCGTAGAGGAGAGAGGTACTGTATAGTAGACAGAGAGAGAGGGTGCTTGCGTCGGGAGCTTACAACTGACTTACGCTTATAATTCAGCTTTTGTAAAAATTAAATTGAACTCCAATTCCACGCGGAGGCAGGAAGAAATTGGATCACATTTTGGAACACCATGAGAAGACAGATTTTTAGAGCGACGGTCTGCTCCTTGGATTGAACGGTGGGACAGTTGTGGCAGACGGCTCCTCATCATCATCCTCCTCGGTTACACGCTGACTCCTCCTCCCCTCGGAAGACTTTGGAGGAGTTCGGTTGCTTCGTTTAAGTTCCACTGTACCTGGACCCCCGGAATCTGTGAAAAGATAGAATTTATATTATAAAAATCCTGCAATATATTATAGTTAGAATTTCGGGATAACTTGACTTGGCTTTACCTCTCGTGATGGATTTGTAAAATAATTCAAATCTAGCCTTTAAATCTGACTCCGATCTGCTCGTAGATGCTATGCTTCCTGCCTTATTGGATTCTTCACATTCTACCAAGTTCTCCTCGTCCACTTCCTGAAAACTCAAATTATTTCATTTTCGATTGTTGGAAAATCCTGAAATTCTTTACCTGGATTTCGTGGAACGTGACGGGCTGAGTACGAAACCTGCCTGGATTTTCTTTTCGGAATTGCTTCTTAGCAGCTCGTCTGTGGGAGGGCGAAGCAGGGATGTCAGTCTTAGGAGTTCTCCGCAAACGAGAAAGGTTACTAGGGTAGACGGCATCAATGTGAAAGTCCTTCCCGGGGGATGACATTTTCTTTTTTACCCAAAATGGTGGTATACCAGGGTGAAGGGAAAAAGTGAAGATTGGAGAGGAAAATGGAGTTATTCACTGCAAGAAAAACTAGGACGTGAAAAGTCTGCTTTATAAGAAAAAATTTCAGGAACAATTCTAAAGATTATTTTGGCTTGGAACATTTACTTTCCGAATNTAGGACGTGAAAAGTCTGCTTTATAAGAAAAAATTTCAGGAACAATTCTAAAGATTATTTTGGCTTGGAACATTTACTTTCCGAATCCGGCTTATTCCTGAAAACAGGAGAAATCCTACTTGGATTAATTTCTGAAAGCTGGAAATCAATAGGATTAACTCTCTAACGGAAAAACCCTCCAAATCACCACCACGTCATTTTACGCCCCACCGCAAAAAACGCTTTCTTATAATCCTCAATATCAGTATTTTTAGTCTATTTTTCTGAACTGAGAATTTATTTTACCCAAAAAAAATTTCGAAGAATATTTTCTAGTTTTTGCCAGAAATTCTCAATGCTTACCTGAGATTTCTTAACTAACTCCTCGTTGAAATAATCCGGACAAGAATAGACTTTTTCGAAATCCCGAACAGGCTTGGTAAAGTAAAAATTTCAAGGGAAGAATGCAAATTTTTCTGTAAAAGAACGAGGCGAATTTAAGGATAGGGAAAATCCAGTAGCAGTAAGGAGAAAGTGAGCTTCCGTTTGCAAAGAAAATCCACTTCAACTTCCTAAATTCCACTTGTCATCTGCTTCTTCCTTCTTCAGATCACCACTACTGCATCATCAGATCTAAAGTGGAGTTGTAGTATTCGTGGGTCCATGAGGGATCCTCGGAGTTTTTCCACCCGTCGTCATCCCACGACGTCCTCGGTGAACCCTGAACTAAAATTCTTATTTTTAGACTTAGATTAACACACCACTACCGTCACTTTCCTTCCACTATTTTAAAATAAAAGAGACAGAAAATCTGGAAGAAATTTTCTTCTCACAATTACTATACTTACCCTAAGAGTAAAGGCTTGAATCATGTACGTACACAAAAACCCACGTCGGATGCTACTACTACTATAGTACTACTTTTCGGCAAATTGGGTGAAATTAAAAGGAGAATGTAAACAGAAAGCCTCTGAAGGCTGAAACCATCGAACAGCATCCAGAAATCCCAAGAAAATCAGCTAATAAGATTTACTTGATTTTAATCTAACAAATTACAATAATAATGAGACTCTGAACAACAAAAATTTTTAAATGTATAGACGACATGATTTATTTACCTGTTAATTTGTCACATTTGGTAAGTCTGTTGTGTTGAATTCTTTTCTTTATTAATTACTTACTTAGAGTTTAATGCTACTCTTGACAGCCGTGAGTGATTTGTAGGTTTAATTAAATTGGGCATCACGAATCTCTTGCGGACTGAGGCCAATCCGCTCCTGAAGAAAGGAAATCTTTTTCTCATACTCATCCAAAGGTAACGCTTTTCTTCCTACTGCCAAATTTCGCTCAAGGAGTCTCTTGATGACGACTCGACGAGGTTCAGATGTTGGTAGAAACTTGAGAACGAAGATGGACCATTCCCACATCCCGAGCATTTCCAGCTCTTGAGCAAAAGATGAAACGGTACTTTCAAACAATTCTGGCTCAATCCGAATCCCAAGTATTATGAAAGTATTGACGAGGAACCAGGTGACTTTATAATTTAAGGGATCCATGGAATAAGTTTTAGGTGAGAGGATCTTATGAATTGGGTAGCCTACAGAACTGTACATTTTAAGAAGATGATGGCAGAGATTTGCGAGGGAAGAGCTGGATCCTTCCACTGACGGGGCTGAAAAATCTTCATCTGCTTCGGGATAGGCTTGTCTTAAGGTGGTTTGAAAAAAGGAGACAACTTCTTCAATTGATAAATGAACAGGACTCAAGTACCAAACGAAAGTGGCAAAATGCTGGAGCCATTCTGATGTGGTCATCGCTCCGAAGTCCAATCCACTCCAAATTGGATAGCCGGCACAGAGACCGTACAAGTCCAAGGTCTCAGACTCAATGAACTCCAATGCCTCTTCCTTTTCCCAAGCTTCCAGTTGACGACGTATCCTTTGCTGAGTGCTTGGACTATTCTGAGCTAGGCAGAGGGCCAATACATAGTTCTTTTCACGGACGGCTTGTCGACAGGCATCTAATTTCTTCCCCCTACACAGGTATCCTTTGACTGAAGTGTCCTTTGGCTCAAATAATTCTGAGAATAACATGCTTCCATTCTCAGTGAGCCATTTTCCCAGCTCAACGCGCTGTGCCATTTCAAACGGCTGATTTCTATTTTCCTTGAGTCGAGCATCGGGCCAGAGAAGATGGATAAGTTTCCAAACTTGAATTTCTTGCTTGAGACGGGCGTAGTGATGAGAATGGAGGGGGACATTCCTTCCCAACAGATTGTTAATTATAACGGGATGTGCCGTGATTAGCTCAGGTGATGAAGAAACACTGAAAACGTCATCAACAATATTGGCATAGTCCAAATAAGCTTCCAACTGGGCAGCCAGTATCCCTTTGTACTCTCCAGTGGCAAAGTTATCAACCTGGGTAAGCTCGGAGTGAATCTTTTTCAGTTCAATCTCTCCATTAAATCCAAGGAACTGAGAAGGGGTGGCATTGTTAAGAATTTTAAGAAACCGTCCGTTCGATCCAAAGCATACACGGGTGTGTCGTGGGGGAAGAGCAACTGAGGCTGCATCCATTTGAAGTCTCTTGAACAAATTTAGAGGATTCGGCACAGGCTTCCGTAACACTGCATCCCTTTCCTTGTACTGCCAAACTCGGAGTTGTGAAGAAGTAAGAGGAAGAACTGGCTCACTAAGCCGGAATAGACCCCGTGCCTCTTCATTCATTTCAATTTCATTGTACATCTCATCAGTTGTCATCGTTCGGGAAGAGATGGCCAAAAAAGAAAATTCGTCGTGTGCGGCCAGAGCGGTACGAGTTTGCTCAGAGTTTGAGAGAAAAGTCGTCTCTTTCAAACTGTCCTCCATTTTCTCTCTGTTACAGCTTGCATCATCGTACTGATCAGTTGGGAAGAATATGTTGCCAAGGATAGAACGACGCTGAAGGACGGACGCGGTGTCATCATAAGAGCCTGCATACCCAGTCTCATCTGCTTGTTGTTGTCTCTGGAATTTATTCACCTGGATTTCCGAGTTGAGATTGGGAATGATGACGGGTGGAAATTCTTCCCCAGTGTAATCCGATGCATATGAGTAGGACCTGGCGATCTCTTTGGAGGTGTTCATCACCCGCTTCTTCAACGTAGAAGCACTCATTCCCCCGAGTCCAGTATTTTGGATTTTAGGTGGAGAGCACTCCAAATCCTCATCCGCGGCTTCTTCGGGAACACAAGTATATTTGGAGAAGTGTTTCACCTAAAGAATAATGAATAATTAGCACATCAAATAATTTTCTATGGTGACATCCGGGCTTTCTACTTACAAGGAATGTCCAAATACCGTTCTCGTCATCATAAGAAACGAAAGTGGCATCCATTCTCTCACAGGATTTTTTTAACAATTCTTCATACTTCATAGCACGGATTTTGACAGGACTGGTTACAACTTCTCGGGTAACTTTGTTATTTGGCCAAATTCTTTCAAGACGAACTTGGGCTCGAACATTGATTCCTTCACCAACGGGTGGAGTCTGTGTTCCCTCTGGGTAGACGACAATTTCCTTGTGACGGAATTTCACTACAGGAGCAAACAAGATAGTAATATTACAAGTCTAATTCGCAAAATAAATAAAAAAATAGTGCTCACCAATTTCATCGATATTGAGTCCAGCAACATTTACCGCTTCTAAGAATTTTACACGACCGTAGTTATAGCGCCCAATGCAGAAACCCCGGATCCAACAACTGCCGTCATCATCCGTGTAGAGATCTAGCTCAGGTACAGCAGGCTCTGTGTAGTACCCCCGAACCGTGCAAATGACACCACTCTTGTTGAGCTTTCGTCCTTTCGTTAGTTCCTCCCACTGATCAGGACTAAGCGGAGTGTAGTTCTCACTATCGAACTCATAGACCTGAGTTCGTTTCACACCATTTCGAGGATCTGGAGATTGGAGATGCTGTGGGGCATGACGTTCCTCTGGTTCTTCTGATGGAAGTGGACGGATCCCTTCTATACCAAAGTCTTCCACAGGTTGCTCCTCCCGTACTTCACAGATACTTGCATTGTCATACATATTTCCATTCTGTGAGTTGGCAGATACTTCTTCGTCCCCTTTCCCATTTCCACCGGAAACGACATTAGAAGAACGAGAGTCCTTGTGATTAGCATTTGAGCAATTTTCGTAATCATCCAGGGACACAGATCCAGCTGGATAACTTTCATTGAATGATGAGTTTGTACCAGGGAGAGACAGGCGATGAATCCCGCGTACAGTTTTAATAGATAGTTTCTTCACCGACGTTTTTGGAGAGAGGATATCAACAACTGGTCCATGGTCTTCCTCTTCGAATCCATCAAACAGAGTATTCAGCTGCAAAGCGATAATACGAAAAATCAAGAACAACAGTCACATAGCATCAGGCCAGTCCTCCCAGCTAAATGTACCTTGGTGGGAGTTGGAGCTTTGGAGAGCGGAAATGTAAGCTGCTTGAGCGAAGTAGACGGTCCCACAGATCCTAGTGCAGTTGATGAGCGCCGACGGGAGGCCTCTTTGACAGCCCTCTGAGCTACTGGATTTGTCGGCTTCGTCATATTATCCAGATTACGGTTCGTCTACAATATTTTTAGAAAAGTTAAACTATATATCCATGCTTGAATGAAAAAATAAAAACACTTACAATGAGATTGTAGAAAAGAGGGGAGTCCTTGTAAGGGGTAGTGGCAAAAGGAACCGGGCCCGTCGACGGTGCCATTGCAGCCTGCTGTTGAAATGCACTGGGTTGTGAAAAGGTGTTTCCTCCGGCAAAAGAGAATCCTGTAGATGATGCACCAAGGTTAGAGCTTCCTCCAAGGTTAAAACCGGTGAAAGATGTAGTTGAGGTTGGGAGAGTCAGAGTCGAACTTCCAAAGCTTGGGAATCCGGTCGTTGTAGTTGTTTGTGTACCAAATGGTGCAGCTCCGAACGTTGGTGCAGTTGATGTGAGACTTGAGAATGAAAACGGTGCACTGGATGCTGGTGCCCCTAGAGATGAAACAAAAATGTTTGAATAACAACGAAAGGAAAAAAGGAATAAAATAAATGCACCACACACTTGGCGAAAGCATAATTCCTTACCGAACGTAGGCAGAGACGAACCAGAAGTTCCTCCAAATGAAAAAGACTTCTGTGCTGGAGCACCAAATGGGTTTGCATTAGTAGGAGCAGCAGCCCCGAAAGAACTTTGCTGTGAAAGTGAGAAGGCAGGAGTAGTGGACGGGAAAAGCGTTGGCGGTTTGCTTATAGCTGGGTTTGTCTGAGTTCCAAAGCCGAACGCGGGTGTGGATGTCGCAGCAGGCGTAGTCTTCTGACCGAAAACACTCAAACCCTGGATGGAGATATAGTCAAAAATCAGTTCCGTTATTCACCAGTGCATATAGTATTGGCCTTTTATGACAAAAATACGGATTCCTTACCAATGGTTGTTGCTGAGTTGGCTGAGTAAATCCTCCAAATCCAGTTGTGGTACCAAGTCCTCCAGTAGAAGTAGCTGGTGCCTGAGCAAACATATTAGTTTGCGTGTTACTTGTGGGAAATGTGAAGCCACCAGATGCCGAGGGTTGTCCGAATCCAGTCGAAGTTGGCGTGGATCCAAAGAAACTTGGTTTTGGTTGATTACCGAACAGCCCTTTTTTAAAGATTATTAGTTGCTACTACACTTATAGTTTCAGCCAAGCAATATTCGTAGTTTAATTTACCACCAGTAGTTTGCTGAGGCGCAACTGCTCCAAAGGCCGGTGTCCTCTGTGCTCCGAACGCATTTGTTGTATTGGCAGCCGGTGTTATTGAGGAGAATAATCCCGTAGATTGTGCTTGTGAGTTTCCAAACAAGCTATTCGGCTGCTGTGCACTTCCCTTCCTTCCTAACTGGTAGTCTTCAAACCGTAACTCTTCAAGGGATTTCTGCTCATATTCTTTCATGCAAGTGATACACTGATGTCGGGTGTTAATAGGAGCAGCCACCCCATTCTTCATCATCGTATCACTCCCGGTGATGGCATTGAAAGGGATGGAAGTACCTTGCGGTTGACCTTGAGTTATAGCTGATTAAAATTAAAAGATATATACTATTACTTTTTGGACCGAAGATGAATCATTGGGTGGCCCACTTACTTGAACTTGAAAACGGACTTGCTACATTTGTCGGATTACTGAACAGGGTACTGTTCCCTCCAAGACGGTTCTGAGCTCCAAATATGCTCGATGTCTGCTGCTGAGGTGACCCGAACGTCGTTGGGGTTCCAAAACCAGTTGGCTTTGGAGCATTGAATCCACCAGAGCTTCCAAATAGTGATGCACTAGCCTGCTGTGGTGCACCGAAAAGATTTGTCGGAGTTGTCCCTGTAGCGAACCCACCTGGAAACAGAGCATGATATTTCAATCATCAGAGCCTAGTTCGATTAACCTTTATGATTTGTCTAGATTCCCTTACCAGTGCTGCCGAAGGTATTAGCGGTGCTCCCGAAATTAGTCCCCCCAAACATGACTTAAAGACCTCTAAATAATTACTAAGAATAAGGATTTAGCTTCACTGACAACTGAAACGGACCACGGCTTCTCCCACCAGCGTCAGGATATTAGGCCGCCACAAGGGTCTGACGGAGGGAGTCTAGTGGCCCAGTTACAAAAAATACGCAAATCAAGGAAATTAGGTGACCGTAGGTTATATTGACAGGCAGAGTAGAGGCAAAACTAAAGAACTATTAGAGGAAGTATCGGTGGAATGAACCAGCTTCATTAATTCACACATTAAAAATTACAATCTTGTTTACACACAAGTAATTTTAGATTTTCCTAAATCTTCTTCCTCCTCGTCGAAAAAATCCAAAAAGTGCGGCGTGTGGAGTAAAAACTGTGGCGGTTGAAAAGCATACAATGGGGCCAGAGATGGGCAATTTTTCTGGTTGCATACCGAAAAGCTTGAAAAGATTTATTTGATTTTTCAAAACTTCTTTCAATCACAGTTTGAAAACATTGAATTTTCAAAAATTACATCTAGGATACTGAGAATCATCTGAAAAATTAAAAACCTATAAGCTTAGTAAAAGGAGCTGGTTACGTCGTACAACGGCGAGTCGGATTTTATGTGCGATGGATAAAAATTAAAATCTTGTCCCTTACTCCTTGATACCTCTGCCGAATGCCTATAAATCCAATAAATAATTAATTTTTTATCTCCATTAATTTCAATACTTTTCAAAAATGTAAAACAAATGGGTTTCGTAGAGAAAAAAATCGCTCCGGTACATAAGTACTTCCGGTACTTTTTTGTAAGCAATAACGAGGATTTCCGACTTTAAAAAAAATCTGAATGAAATGTAGACTTATAGTTTCCAAGCATATGTAAAATCCATGGGCTGCTGGTAGATATAAAATAAATACAAAAATACAACTAAAAAAGGAGTTTATTTTTTAAGAATTCAACTCCTGAGTTCCAGTTAAATTAAAGCTATAGCTGTTCAGGGGTTTTTTTTTTTAAAAAAAAAAAGGAAGTTTCATACTCTTCTAAAATTCAATATCTCCGTTGAGTTTCTCGTAAATCGTCATCAAGGTTCTTTGACTGGCAGAACAACGGCAAGGGGAACTGCTAGGGGAAGGGGCTATGCTTGCCTAATGAGCAAAAATTAACTTATGATCTTCAAAAATCCATTTTCATGCTTTCACCAAATACCCTGGTAGCCCCTCCCCTCGGTGGATCCTCTGAATGAGTGAGAGAATATCATTGGTCTAAAGAGTTGAAGGACGCTAGATAGAGCCAGTGAATGCGAGGCTCCAAGTGAAAGCACGCAACAATATTGGGTTATGGAGAAAGTATACGGAAAAAGTAAATCAATAATTTTGTGAAGAGAGTATTCCGCTTCGCGATCATAGTCTTCTGTTTATTATTTTTATTAGAAGCTAGAATTTTAAAACTAATTTAATTTCAAGGAAAACACAATGCCTTTTAACAAATCTGTGATAGGCTAACCGTCCTGTAAGTTCCTTGAGCTAAGCTCCTAAAAGGTGGAAAATCAAAATGGCAGACTTGGTAACTGAGAGGATTCGTGCAAGCTCGAGCAATTCTTCTATCAAGGCAACGCCAAAACCTTCTGAGCAACGTATCCGTAGTAGCTCTGCTGCCCTACCAAAATCAGAAGATGAGAACGTTCGGGTCATCATCCGTGTCCGACCTCTGAGTAAACAAGAACTTGAGAAAGGATGTCGGGAGGTCGTGACTGTGGATCAGAATCAAAACTTGGTCACAGTAGTCAATCCATTAGGAGCGTCGGATCCAAAAACCTTTACCTTCGATGCAGTATTTTCTACAGAGTCCACACAGGCTGAAGTTTTTAATCAAATCGCCCGTCCAATCATACAAAATGTAATACAAGGTTACAACGGAACAATTTTTGCATAGTAAGTTATAATAGCAGAAGTGTCAACTGCTTACCAGGAAATATACTTTCCCTTTTTTTTTCAGTGGCCAGACAGGGACTGGAAAAACATTTACTATGGAGGGTGACAGAAGCGTTCCAGAACTCAAGGGAATCATCCCGAATTCCTTTGCTCAAATATTTGGTCACATCTCAAAGGAGTCTGAGAATTCCAGGTATAAATTTTACAGCAAACATTTCAAAATATAAAATGAAAGTACTAGTAGTTAAAAAATTCTAGATTCCTGGTTCGTGTGTCGTACCTTGAAATCTATAATGAGGATGTTCGCGACCTCTTAGCGAAGGATGCAACAAAGAAATTGGAGATTAAAGAGAAACCGGAGACCGGCGTCTATGTCAAGGATCTCTCATCCTTTGTCGTTCGAAATGAGAATGACATGGAAAAAATCCTTAAGGTTGGAAATAAAAATCGTAAGTTGAAGCATCAAATCACGCTTTCCCCTAGACTTGACCGAATTCGGCTGATCCCCTTAAAAATTTCTCAGGTGTGGTCGGAACGACGAACATGAATATAGAAAGCTCCCGGTCTCACGCCATATTCACAATCAATGTTGAGTGTAGCACAGAAGCTGGTAATGGTGATCGCTCTCTCCGGATGGGGAAGCTTAACCTTGTCGATTTAGCCGTAAGTTTTAGTGGGCCAGCTTTTTAACTAGTAGGAATAATTTTCCTGGCTACTCTTATATTTTAGGGGTCGGAGCGAGTGAGCAAGACAGGAGCCACAGGACATAGGCTCAAGGAAGGTGCAAAGATTAATCTGTCCCTCTCGTGCCTAGGAAATGTAATTGCGGCGTTGGTTGAAAATCAACCGCATGTTCCGTACCGGGCTTCGAAACTAACTCGGCTTCTGCAGGATTCACTTGGTGGGAATTCGAAGACAGTCATGGTGAGTCGCATGCGCTGATTTTCCCCAGCACAAAATCCAACTCCAGTTGTCTCTGGCTTTCAGATTGCTAATATTGGACCAGCGGATTACAATTATGATGAGACGGTGAGTTCTCTCCGATACTCCGACCGAGCCAAGCAAATTAAGAATCATGCTCATATAAATGAAGATCCAAAAGAAGCTCTGCTTCGCCAATTCGAAACTGAAATTGAAGAGCTAAGGCGTCAATTGACGGAAGGTGAGGAGTATGCACTACTAACCCATATCCAGGGGGAGGAAGATGGTG
>JABASM010002502.1:0-10913 GCA_019776545.1 Brachystomella parvula | reverse complement strand
GAATAGACAGAAGAGACATTAGTCATACGTGAGAATTGTTTCTATTATTACAAGTCAGTGAAAATTAAAAGGACAAAAGAGAAAATCTCTTTCACCCCAAGGAGTAGGCTCAACCTGTTGGAGGGTTTTCATCTTCTTCTTTTTTTTTGGCAAAGGAAGGTCCTTAGCGTCCTTAGTGAGAAGAGGGCTGAGGGTGGACCTAGTTATAGAAGAGGAAGGTCAGAAGACTCAGCAAGGGGCCGGCGACAGGAATCTTAGACTGGGCCTTAGCCCGTTGTTCCCTTTGAGGAAGAAGAGACACATTCACACGTCTGCCTCCCTTTATTACTGACCACCTCCAATTTTTCACAAAAAAGCGGATACGGGAGATTTGTTAAGACGAAAATAAAATTCCTTTTTTTTAATAGTAGAAAATATAAAGAGGAACTTAGTCGTTACGACTGCAACTGCTGCACTGGCGTGGGAACTTCATTTGTCTTACAGAACGGTATAGACGATAATCGCAATAAAATTGACGCCACTCTTCCTAAACAATGAGTCTTCATAACTCTAGAGACAGAAATTTGATCTATGTCCCTTGGCCTCTCCAGGAAAAAGTAATACTGGATTCCAATCATAAAAATTTAAAGGTGTGTCCCTTGCCTCTTCTCTGTCTTATAGATGCACCCACCATCGACATATTCTCACAGCGCCACCATCACCAGCTCTCCTACATCATCTTCTCAAATGTCAGATCAATTCAGCGACCCCTTCTAGTTAAGGGGAACCCCATTCACAGTGTTCACTCCCAGATTCTGAAGCGTGGAATTGTGGGTGGGTGTGGTGAGCCGAGCCTCCTTCTTTTTCATCTTCTTTTATTTTCTTCATTCATAAAAATTGGAGGAGATTCATCAATGAAGGAGAAAATTTAAGGAGATCAATGAAAATGAGAAAGAAAATAGTAGTAAGGAACTTTAGGACCTCAGGAGACGACGTGAGGAGAGAGGAAAAACATGAGAAAATGACCCTTGTGGCCTTAAGGACTCTGCTCAACTCATTCACAACAACAAACAGCCCGCTCGCTCCTACTTACTTACACACACCCTAATGAACACCAAATATTCAATCCAATTCATGAAGACCCTTCCACAGTCTCTACTACTAACCTACCTCAATTGGAAAATCAGGGCATCAGCCCGTAGTTCCGTACGAACCAATTCCAAGAACCAACTTATACTTAAATACTTAAGATCAACGACACTCAGATGAAAAAAAAACTCATTCACCGACATGCACTTCTCTGAAAACAATAGAATCCAAATACCAAAACAGTTCCACACGACCCGTGTACTTTTCCTAACATCCTTCAATGAGTGGATGGAATTCCTACTCCTAGGATAATTTTCCCATGACCTAGGTCACCCTTAAACGCACCTCAAGTCTCTCTCGTCATCAAACCACCCATTCACAACTAGGAAAGAGTGATCACTCAAAATTCATTGAGGAGAATCAAAATCCCTTCAAGAGGTTCCGAACCTATCCCAAAGCTCAGCCTTTCTCCACAATCAAAATTCCCTATTTGACTCAACAAAAAAAAATATTATTTCTAAGGTCAATGTTTCCGAAATTTTTCTTCTCCAAAGGAGTGACAAACTTCTTCATCATGGTCATATCCTTGTATATTTCAAATCTCATAAATGGATTTGATTCGTGAGTCGACCCTTCTTTCTCCACTACTCTTTTCCTGCCTCACCGCCCACCAATCAACCTCTAACAAGTCAATCTCCAACTACTTTTCTTTTAAATAGAAACTCCAGAAACCGACAAGAACGAAATATTTATTATTATTTATCCTTCTAGCCTGAAAAAAATTATTTATATCTTTGGGATCCATCTTCTACAAAGTCAAGTGCCTTCAAAAAAAAATTATTAGAATTTCTCAAAATCATAAAAGAAATTGGAACTGTAGTAAAAGCGATGAGATTAGTAGTAGACTTGCTGAGGAAATTTTAGGGCAAAAGATTACTAGCCTACAAGAATTTACCACCAGCACCAACTAAAACACCATTATTGAGGTAGGTAAGAAGAGGAGCATGATGGAGCAGAGAGACCGTAAAGTGATAGGTGTGGGCTCTCTCTGATCATTTCTTTAGATTAAGGGAAGGATGAAGAAAAAACTTAAGGCAAAGGCTGATCCAAGGTTTTTGTTTCTAAGTACCCTCGCCGAAAATTCCTCTGAGATTTCTTAAATGAAGGACAAGACAAACGGTAGATAGGGATTCTAGGAAGAATCTTCACACATTCCTCCAACTCTTCAATCCGTACTGTCTCCTCCAACTACAAAATCCTCTTTGTTCCTCTAATGAATGACTAACTCACCTGAGATCGTCCTTAAGGACTCCTCCTCCTCATTATTACCACTTTAGAAAACGTGTCTCTCATAATGAGTACCTTATCAAACATGAGTACACTTAATTAAGCAGAGTTCCTAACCCTTCCTCTCCGCCTTCTTCCCTGTCATCCTTTTGTCACAGTGGGTCAACAAGGGAGAAAGCATCTCCAGTCAGAAGTCAATAAAAAGCAGGGCCGAAGCAGATCTGCTTACCGCAACGCATTGGTATAAAACGTAACATAGAAGTGTTAGTGAAAGTGAAGCAAAAGTGAAAGTAGGAGAGCAAGAAAAAAAAAGTGAAAGTAATTACCGCTTGAGTTCTGGTAAGAATCTGGAGTTGACTTAACACGTCCTCAATCACTTCTTGACTAAGATGACTCTTCTGAACAGCCGCAGCGAAGGAGGCGGCGGCAATTGTGCTCGGCGTATAAATGGAATATGAATAATCTAGAAAAAACAAAAATAAAATAAAAATAAAATAAATGAGAAAAGAAGAACATAAAAAGATGAAGGAAGACTCCATGAGTAAGTTTCCGAAAGTGAATAATTTAAACTGATTTTAGTTAATTACTATTCCTGCACTACTTTAACTTTTTTTTTTAAAGTAAGCTATTTGTTTTTAGAATCCCTGAAAATACATTTAAATGATGACACATCTACTGCTGCTCATCCTTAAAAATTCGGTTTGGTGAGAGGTTTACTTACATTTTGCATTTTTCTCATGATTTAGCCTAGTTAGAGCATAGTTGAAACACAATGGATCCAATTTCACAGGGAAAAGCGAACAGATGAGACCAGCCACTAGCCCACCCGCACTTAAGAAGATCCAGAAGAGATACTATAATCTCCAGGCATTCACTACCTTTTGCCATTTTTTTTATCTTCCAGTCATCACTTTCCCACGGTTAGCTCTTTTTTCTTTACCTAATTATTTACAAATATCACCCGGAAATTAAAATGCATACAAATTCTCAAGGCATTACTCTCAGACCACAAGAAAGGCTTGAATCTCACGCACTTTCTAAAAACTTGCTGAAAACGCTGTTATTAATTGTTAAAAACCAGCCACAAACCACAGCTCTCACCGATCCTCCTCATCCTTGCAACGTTTTGCTAAAGTGCATCTTACCAAAAAGATGTAAAAATATATCAATATCAAATGAACCAATTTTCCCACACGGAAATCTTTTCTTCCCGAATTGTGTGCGAAAGTAATCTTTGAAGAGTTCATCTTACAAAGAGTCATGGCCACACAGCCATATTTTAAAGATAGCAATAGCAGTACGAAATTAAATTCCTATTATGACTTCATTCTTATCTCATCATTATTCTATGTCCACAGAAAGACATTTTGCAAATGTTTGCAATTACAGGGGACCAAGGAATTCAAGTCTGTGAATTTAACAACCTGTGTACAGGGTGTCTAAAATTAATTTCCTCAGTGAAAGTTTTTCATTTTTTTGAAGTTCACTAAATCAATATTTGAAGAAACTTTTTTAAACAATTCAGCTTCAATTAATTTACGTTTGGCCTTAGTGCATCAATTGTTGAAGTCATCCTGCTAAAATTCAAATCAGAAATATCGGTTTTCGGCATTTTAAAAATATGAAAATATTTTCACTGAGGAAATTAATTAACTCACCCCACCCTGTATATATCCTTCGTTTCTTTTCATCTCCGTTCCGTCCGAACAAGATTTTTTTTG
Organism: Brachystomella parvula; assembly: GCA_019776545.1. Taxonomy (NCBI): domain Eukaryota; kingdom Metazoa; phylum Arthropoda; class Collembola; order Poduromorpha; family Brachystomellidae; genus Brachystomella; species Brachystomella parvula. The sequence continues at coordinate 6,837 of JABASM010002502.1, read as the reverse complement.
GAAGCACATAGATCATCTTTAATGAACTGTGTATTGTCTAAAGTTTTTTGCAACACAGGAGGAGGAAGAAAAAAAAGCAGACCACGCATATGGCACTGCTACCATGAAAAGCCAATTACAAATACTCAGAACCTCTGATTAAAATCTTGATCATTTTTATTTTTCCTTTCCACCCTCAGGAATCGGTAGCAAATTCTCACGACAGTACTATTAGCCCGTCAAGTTATTGAGCCAGGGAGCGGGAGCGGCGGCTACTGCTAAGCAAGGGATGAGCTCGTCCTCCAGAAAGTTACAATGCAGGCGTAAATTAAGGGTGCGCCTCCGTCTTTGTGTGTAGTAAAGAGACGTATGGATCTGATACGAAGTCGGAAGGAAGTAAAGAGGAGCAGGCTTTCATTTCCGTTTATTCAGAATGAAAAGGCGGAAGAACACACCTGGTCTATTTGATTTGAAGAGATAGGGCCTTCTTTCCCTTGGCCTATTAACCTTATAATGTCATATCACTACCTAGGCTTCTCTCTACCTCAAAACACCCGGGACAAGGAAGAAGTTGGGTGTCGAGGAGACGAGCTTCAGGCACGCGACTCACCCTTAGCAACATATACACCTCTTATTCTTAATCCAGTTTCCCTTTTCTCAATGCAATTCTAGACCAGCACCCAAACCAAGAAAAGAAGCTCTGCAGTTTTCCATTTTAGGCATCCCAGCTAATAAAGCTAATAACCTAACGATCTTATTTTTAAAATTCAACTCCAACCTAAAAATTCTCACCGAAAAAAACAGGTGACAAAAGTTCTCGCCTCTGCGAATTCATTCTTTCAAAGGTTAAAGGTTCCCTTGATTTTTCATATCATCTATCGAGCATCCACGCTTCTATCAGGAAGGAAGGAAGGAAGTGCACCTTTCCAAGGCAGCTGCTCGCTCCACAGTTGGACTCATTTACAACACAATGTAGTCCAATAGTGGCTGAGAATAAAAACCCGGGAGACAACCCCTGGATGCCCTTCCTTCCTTCCGAAAATCTTTATCCGAAGAGCATATTTACCTTACCTGAAATCATTCCACGTCCCATCCATCCCCAAATTTAGAATTCGGAATTGGATTCAATCTTTTTTTCAAAATCTTTTCTTCCCTTTCCCCTTCCTATGCCCGCTATAGATTCAATTCCAAATCAAAAGAAAAAGAATGCTAAATGCATTATTTATTCTTTTCACTTTTTTTCTTCATCTCTTACTATTATGATTATTACAGTTCGTCTAACGCTGGAATCCAAGCGCTGAGAACGATTCCCAGTTCAATCCAAACAGGAGAAGAACAAGAGGACTAAAATGAGGCGAGAGGGTCCCTTCTTCACATGACACGAGTCTTCGGGGTTCCTTTTTTTCACATAAAATTATTAAAGGCTCCTGCTTGATGCCTTCTTAATCAAGACTAGAGTAGCCATGGTTAGTTTTTTTCTTCCCTCTTCTAAACACATGCCGTGCCAACTGAGCCATGAACTCTAAAAACAATTACCCGACTTGAATTTTAATGAAAAATTCTCCCCGTGGTTGTCAGTAGTACCCCAGTTGTTGTGTAATCTTCCTTTCAGAAATAAGAAAGTGAGGGGAGAAAAGAAAGCAAGGAAAAAGAAAGTTAAGGATTTAGATAAAGTAAATGTATCACAAACCGGTTAAGACCACCGAGCTCTAATTTTTTTTTCTCAGTACAAACTACACTCTACGCATAGTTTCGCATCATCCTAAGTGCATTTTGCTATATACCTCTGCTAATTACTTTCCTTTTCCGAAACTCGAAGGCACACTTGCGTCACACAGATGGCCTAACTAGGAAGTCATAATTAGAGAGAGAAAGAATCAAGAAGAGCTCGTTCTAAAGCTATGTATAATATAGTTAGACCTAAGGTCACTGACTGTCTACCGTCTACTCAACCTCACATCGCAGAAAAGGATTCCCCATACATTGAGAGGAAGGATTTATTTATTTAGCACGAAAGGAACTGAGGTGATTGTTATTTTGGAGGAGTCCATACATTTCTATCCTTCCCAGATCACCTTCCCCACGTTAATTCGCATACCTCGTGCAAACTGGGATGAAGGAGAGGATGCAGGGCAGGAGGCAGGGGGACCAAAGTTATGAAACCAGATTCTGGAGTCGAGATTATAATTAGATATAGACTTAGAAGAACTCTGGTTGATATGATTTCGTATTACAGAATTATTTCCCTTTGTCCTCTCTAGCAGAAACACAGATACACACACCTGGGATTCCTCTCTCCTGTTTAAAAAAAATTTGGAAGGGGAATTGATGGGAAGTTTATAGTTTATGGAATTATTTTTATATATAAAACAAGCTTCACCTCTATTTCAATTCACCCTTATTCAAAACGAGTCAAAAAGAGACAATGGGCACTGAAAACTGGAATCCAAAGCATATCAAATAAAGCTCTACTAGAATCAATGTCAATGACGGTGGTTAATTGTTTAAAAAATCGGATCAAGCATGCAATCAGTTCAGTCAGTAGAAAACTCGTTCATGAATCATGACTTAAATTATATGAGAGCCCCTGTGTAGTGGACTTCCAGTTTCAACTTTGTTTCTTCACACCCAAGGAAATTCTACTCAAAAAATTTCTTTGAAAACATCTGGAGCAAAGGGTAACTTATTCGCACTTAGTTTTCTGCTATGCTGAGAGATCCTTTCGAATTCACAGGCAAAAAAAAGAAAGAAAAAATGCATCAATTTATTCTTGATCACACTACTCCAAACCCCTTTTTGAACTTGTGTGAGAAAAGGGGTCTCTTTCCTTGGTAAAGCAGCACAGGTAATTGAATCTTCCAATTTTGATATGATCATCTTTTACTCCTAGGCAGGCAGGGCCCTTTGTAAGGAGTGATTCAATCTCTAGCATATCATAAAAGGGGTCTCTTTCCTTGGTAAAGCAGCACAGGTAATTGAATCTTCCAATTTTGATATGATCATCTTTTACTCCTAGGCAGGCAGGGCCCTTTGTAAGGAGTGATTCAATCTCTTTTGAACTGACATGATAAGAATCATCGTCTCAATTCCCATCCTTTTGATTCCCTTTTGTAGAGAATGATGCAAAGCAGGAGGATAAGTTGTTGAACTTGAACTTGATAATGTGAATCTCCTTCTTTGGATCATCCACAACAGGATAATTCAAGTGTCTCTCTCTCATTGAAAAGAAAATCAGATGTGGCTGTTGCTCAAGTGATTTGGGTTTGATGTTTCTCATTCACTTTCACTCGTTCTGTTTCTACTCTACAGAACTTTCACTCTCATCTTCCCTATCCCTGCCCTATCAAAGAGAATAATCCCACTTCTTCCTTCTCCCTTCTCATCTCATACAACAAAGGCTGGGAAATGCACCCACTAGTTTTATGTACTTGAGAAAAACCTATTAAATAAAAGCTCTTCACTTCTCTCTCCTTAGGAATTCCAAACAATGCTTGTTTAACAATAAAAATCAGTTCCTAAAATTTTACGGACAGTTCCATAGCACCTTGATCTTACCGTTCCATTACTATTATTCTTTGACCGGACGGGACTCCAAGGAAGAGAAGATGCAGATTCGAAAAAGTAATAAAAAAGAGACATTCCAAAACATATATATATTTGGCAAAAAGTAATATAGGGAATCCAACCACCCACCAAAAAATAATCCAATTGGTATTTCACATCTCAGTGGACGCGAAAATAATTAATGTCAGAGAATTGTAAATCAAAATTCTTTTTACAAAGATACCCATCATCATCCCCATCCCCGAAAAAATAGTAATTGAAGAAGGGGCTGAAAGAACTTTCTTCTTTAGTAGGAATACCGAAGGACATGGAGATGATGATGACAGTTCTAAAATTATCAACAATAAGACTGGAATTTGGACAAAGTAGAAGGTGTTATCAAATAAGAGAAACCAAAATAGTTTTATTAAAGACAGTGTAATTAATCTATGGGACTTGGAATGTGATTTGGATTTCTGAATTCAGTACCTACCACCGCTCACCCTTCCAATCATATCCTCCGCGTTCACCTATTCATCATCTTCCGAATCCTACATTCCTTTGATGAGGTGGGTGGCTTGATGCCTGGTAGCAAGTATCCACCGAATTCTCAACAGCATCTTCATATTTCACGCAGCATGCTACTGTTACGTACTACTCTTTTCATTGTTTCCAAACTCATTAACACCCCATCTTCAAAAGATTGTTCCATTGACCCAATGAAACTGTTAGCTATAAACTATATAATAATAATATTATAAGCGTGTGAATCAGACACATAGAGAAATCCCTCAACACCAACAATCCAGGAAATTATAAAGAATAAAAAAATATTTCATCTTCAGCCAGGATCTAATGGTCCAGAGTCTAAGCAGACCGCATTTCTGGCTCCTTCTCGACCACGGTGAACTGGGTTTCCATTGTCTGGGGTCAGGATAAATTGAAGAGGAGGAGAGCGTATCGTTTGTTCCACCTGACAACCAAGCCTCAGCATCCTAAGATTCACTCAGAACAGATAACTAATTGAAGTTGAAGAAGAGAAAAAGATGAACTGACCAGCCAAAAAATATCGGTTCCATCGGGGTCGGGTATTCTCAACCTTTTTTCTTTTGGAGGTGGTAATCAACTTTTGTCATCCATCGGTAGTAAATTCTTACCTTTCCGGAAAAGTCATATATACTCACCGGATGGTAACGATTTGGTGATAGAATTATTAAGAGTGCAGAACAGATAACTAATTGAAGTTGAAGAAGAGAAAAAGATGAACTGACCAGCCAAAAAATATCGGTTCCATCGGGGTCGGGTATTCTCAACCTTTTTTCTTGATACCTGAGGAATGAGGAGCCTATTACCCTAATTCTGCTCATAGCGTCAGGGTGGAGATCTCCGCCTTGGCCTCAAGCTGGTTACATTCTTCTCATATAATACTAACAAAACAACTACCCTGACTCTCATACAAAAGAAATATTAGATTTCATATAAAGCGGTTTCCTTAACTCCAAAAGCTTCAACTAACGTGTGTCAGTATTTCTACCTGTGCCTCCTCAACTTTTAAGAAATGAGGAAGAAAGGCAGCCAACCACTTCAAGGAATCGACGTTTTGACTTCTTTTCAGAAAAGAATAAAGAACAACAAAAAATAAAACCTGACTTAAGAATCCTCATCAAAATTTTATTCCCCATTTTTCTTTTTCATACGCTTGTATTTTTTTTATACCCAGACAACTGCAATGCCAAGTTCGGCAAATGTTTTTTTTCATGATCCAATAATCTCCAAACACACACAGGCGCTGATGGTTTCATAATGTTGCAGATGAAACATAAAAGTCAACATCTACGGGATTTAGCTTGACAAAAATTATTGAATGCTCGTCGAGTTTTTTAAACTGGTGTTTATGATAACACATTTTTGGAAATAAATCCAAGGGGTGAAAAAGCGGTCCGTGAAAAGCTGCTATAGACGTGCAGTGCAGAAAACAGTCCAGTCTCTACACCTTTTCCGACTGGTAAAAAACGAATTCTTCCTCAGATTTCTTGCTTTCCCCATTAGGATAGCCCCTATTCCAAAACAAAAGAAAACCGAAAATCCTTCAAGCCGATTGCCCCAAGAATGCGGGTGTTTCGGATCTTATCATCTGATTTACCTTTATCTTATTTCCCAACATTTAGGTTTGAGCCTATTTAAAAAACAATTAAAGGGTATAGCAGTGACAGAAAAAGAGCAGAGCCCTCCGCACAGCTTTCTTCCAAGAAATACCACAACAAGTCCCAGTGACATGACAGGAAACGTCATTAAATTACAACCCATATATAAACTAAAGTAGAAATACTTGTTAAGTGCTTAAATACAATATACCACCATTCTGGACTACCTGAGAAACAAAGGCTTATATGTGCCTTCATTCTAAAATCATACTTCCCACTCTCCCAGCCCTTCTCAGAAGTCCACAGGAATTTGGTAAAAGCCCTTTAATTTGTTTTCTAAGGACCGTTTTTCCCCTCTGAAAACACCCGTATCCTATAGCAACGCTGAATTCTTATTTTGATTTTTTTCGTTTCCGATGAACTTCACTGTACCACCATTCTGGACTACCTGAGAAACAAAGGCTTATATGTGCCTTCATTCTAAAATCATACTTCCCACTCTCCCAGCCCTTCTCAGAAGTCCACAGGAATTGAAAATGCATAATCCTGAAGGATTAATGGCCTTGGAGGTGGTGAATGTCAGGGTCGTTTACACTGCTTGTCGGAGGACTCAAAATAGAACTCATTGTATTCAAGAAAAAAATAATATCGAGACTACTAGCCTAATTTCTTGACACGATTTTTGTTTAACTACTACAGAAGCCACGGATAATTTATAGGTAAAGAAATACCTATGTGAGAAAAAATTAGGGCAAGAGGATGTTGTGAGCTTAATCATCTTTATAGCTGGAAGCTTATTCCAGCTACCCCACACAGCACGAATATCAGTTATTTCCAATAATGATAAGTTTTTTGCCTCAAACCTTTAACCCAGTTCCATACTAATAAAATATGTGAGATATGAATTCCTTAGAGATGAAAGGGGTGGATACCTCGGTGACCTGTTGATGCTCCAGTCAAAACTCGTAAACCCTCCTCTTAACATTAATTTTTACTAACCCAGTTTTACAAGAAAGGGAACAAGAGAAAGGTAAATCTTCATCGCTAGATTTATGTAATTTGTAACGAGCAGAAACTCAGATTCCAAGGAACAACGGAAATCCAATCACCATCAGTTTCAAGAATACTTTTTCACCTTTGGCCTTCAGTACAGGCTACCTCAGACATCCAC
>JABASM010002501.1:0-10917 GCA_019776545.1 Brachystomella parvula | reverse complement strand
CCTTTAAGAAAAAGACCCTTCTGTCTGGGCAATGAGTCATAGGGAAAGTAGATTTTGTTTATGGGAAGAGTGAGGCCACCTTATCCTATCCTCCCATCTCCCTTTTCTCTACACTCCTTGTTTTTGTTCATGATTTTCCTGTTGAATTTTAAAAATTTTCGGTTGTTAAATTTTATTTAAAAGCGGCAGCCTGTAGTTTTACAATGAAATATTTGCAGTGGAAGCGTTGCGCTTAACATGCACTATTAGGCGCTGATGAGAAAGAATGCATCACAGTTTCCTAAACTTTCTCCTTACACTCGTCTTTTTCCTCTCTGCGAATACTCATTTAAGTTTCATAATTTTGAATTTTCTCTTCAATTTACTTCATCACGCCCTATTCATGCCTCGAGAGTAATAAGTGTATGTCCTCAGAGGATTTACACAATTCCAGCCTTTTTTTTCTTCCTCCCACTTATTTTATTTATGGTTTGAAGAAAGAAAGTTTCTTACTAAAACTGTCAGGGATTGATTCAAGAGGCTCTTGAGAGAATGAATAAGTTAAGTGATGACAAGTTTCATTTTCTCACCTGGAATTAGGAATCCAATCCAAAGGAAAATCCCAACGGAGGATCCTTGCAGTTGTGAGTTCATTTTACCAAACGTGGGGAGCTCCAGTGCTTTACCACAACTTTCTCATTTTTGAGAAAAAAGGAAAGATGGTGATGAGATTAATGTTTTTCCAAACGTCCAGTACTGAGAAACAGAGAGTGATGACACCACAGAATTAATGATGAGCTGCTAATGATGATTTCGACCAGGCAGTCCCCCTGCTTTCTCCCAAAAGCCCTCACATAAATTAAATGAGGAGAAAAAAGCTCTTACGATTTCGGAGAGAAGAAAGTCTTAGTTTCCACCCGACAAAAAATCTTAGTATGAGTTAGATTAAAAAGTAAAGTTGTATATATTCTTGTTAAGACCGTTAGTCGCCGTCCTCGGAGTAGTAGTAATAGCAAGAGCAGCAGGAAAATACATCTGTAACCTTTGTTTTACTAAGTGAAAGTGTGGCCAAATTTTCTCCCGGTTAGACAACAAGAACTTTCTCTTTCCATGGGGCGCATGGATCTGAGGCTACAAATTTTCTGCCCTACGCTCATATCTTAAGGGAGGAATTGAAACTACCAGAGAGGAATGAGAGTTTGACTTATTTGAGGTTGAAGAAAAAAAAAGACGCAAATACAGGATTTCTTGAGTACGTGCAAGGGAATTTTGCGGGCGAGATTCCCAAAATCTATTTACATTTCCAATTTTCGAATGACTAGTAGAAACTGCAATAATTAAGCCCGTAGTCGCGACTATGATTACAGCTTCAAAATTTTTTAGTTCCTTTTAGCACACCCTAGCAAAAAACTTAGCGAGTTTGTAAAATGCCAGCCGGCTTTGTTTTACATTCCCGACAGGAAATTTTATGCAGAATCCTCTAGCAAATTTGGACAAACATTCATGCGAATTTTTTCTGCAGGAAAAAGGTAAATCTAATGATTGCGATCACAAATTCTCTGAAGAAAATTGTGTCTGAATTTTTTGCAGAGCTGGTCAAGTTGGCTAGTTACTTATGACAGCATGGATTTATTCAGTTTTGGTTACAGATCGGGTTCGGCCCATAACAGACTCACAAATTGTTTATTGCATACCACCTTTTCGAAATGAAGCGATTTGTTACATTTTGAAAACATTTTTTTAGTCTGTCCGGACGCCTATATCTCAGGAGCAGATGGGCGGACTGACTTAATTTTTGGTATGAGAGTACTTTAGGGTCCCTGGTTCTACAGTCCAAAGTTTCATAGCTATCGGTGAAGTTTTTCTTCATTTCGAATTTTGGGAATATGTGCATATGGGCATAGGCACATAAATATTTCAAAAACTGTCCAAAATTCATAAAAATTTCAAAAAATGTCCAAAATTCATAAAAATTGTAGAAAATGTCAAACGCCTCTCGCGCTATTTCATACATCCGTGCTGTCACGGTTTATTTCTATTTCGAATAGAAGGCTTCCCAAATAATCAGAATTGCAATTTTGGACGCAACTCTGTCTGTAAAGTACAAAGGGTAAAAAAGAAGTTGTAGGAAAAAGGGAGATGACAGAAAAATAAGGAGTCAAACGGAACAATGAACTTTCTCAAAAAGGGAAATTGCATTTTACAACTCAGGGGATCCCAAGAAAGCGTGTAGTAGTAAAAACGAACGTATTTAAAGTTTTGGCATCAGCGTCAGGGGCTAATAAGAGATGAATTTGAATAAGAAACGCCTTCAAGGCTAGAGACAACATTATGTGAGTGCGTATCAATTTCTGTCATAATGGCAAGTCAACCAAGTTAAAAATCAACCCAACTTTTTATTTCATTTTTTTTTTCGTCGTGAAGAAGTCGGGAAAAAGTGAGTAAATGGTGTTATGAAAGTGGAGGAAAAAAATGTTAAGAGATTCAGAAAACTCAACAGGAGATTTAGTTTCAAAAACAAAAGAGAACTCATAAGGAGAAAGGCCTTCGGGATCAGCTTAAATCTTTGAGAAGTAAAGAAAGAGGATCATTAGGGCTTTAACTTGTTTATTCACCACAAGATACGAAGCGAAGACGAAAAGAAGGGAGGATGAGAAAGGGCAAGGGAAGAGAAATGCTTTCACTCTTATAACAGCATCATTTTCAAAACAATATAACGCAAGTTTTGAGTTGGAGACCGAGATCCGAGTATTAAATAGTTTTAAGAGTCCTAAAGACTAAACTTTATGGGATTTAAACAAGAAAAAATAGTTTAAGATGCCCTACGAAAAAGAAGGACAAAAAGGATTTCTCACAAACTGGCAAAAAAAGCGTAGCTTTAATATTACGGAGCATATACAGTGTGGACAAACTTAAGTATCGTGATATCCGTTTTCACCAAACTAATTGCAAGTTCCAAAAGAACACTTTGTCCGATATCACTTAAGTTTGCCCACACTGTAATGCTATCAAGTAAAATTAAATGCTTTCTCTGGTGAAAGTGATGAAACAAAGCGACATTTAACCCTCTAACCGGGGACACCCTACTTTGTGGCCGAATTGAAAAAATAAATGCAGTTCCATGCACAGGGGCCTAAAACTAGTCGAATAAAATTCCAAAAAAAAGAAAATTTGAAAATCGTGATTTTTGAACTCACCAGAAGAGTTAAAGATTTCTGATTTACGGTTTTCACCCCATTGCGCACTCACGGGACCTAGATGTCTTCCTCAAAGCAGCGAGATAGCGATAAAAGCTTTGCATAAGAACGCAGCCGCCAAAAAACCCAAAAACACCCATAGTCACCTATAGTGGCTGTCTCCGGTTAAAGGGTTAAATGTATCCCGATCCCCCTCCTCGAAGAAGATTTTCCACCCTCTATATTTAATCAGCATCATTCAAATTCAGAAAAAGCAGGTGCTCAGCTTTGGGCACATATTTGGTTGAATGAGAGGGTTAAAGTTTATAAAAGCGGACCTAAGCAGGAAAAAACGCTAGACAAAAAAAGTTGAAACGGAAAAATATAGCTAGAATGTTTACTGAAATAATTAAATCCAAGGATAAGGTCCAAGGATTAAGAAAAGTGTGGGGATGTGAAGCAAAAGTATAAATCCAAGTCTGTTTACTTGCTCCCACGCAGGGAAAAGAGAGAGAGAGAGAGTGAAGAAAGGTTGGGACTGACAGGAGGAATCAAGATGTTATTAAACTGTATCATTTACCCAACTTCGTTCTCCCTCCACTTTCTCCTCTTCAAAAAAAGAGTCCATCAGACTCCATTAACCCAATTATAAGAACAGAGAGAAACAAAAAACAACAACTACTTAAGACTAAAGAGGAAAATGGGAGAGGCGAACCGGTGTACACTGTCACCCTCGTATATCTTCATCATCTCAACTTTCTTCTTCGCCATAATATCAAAGGAGCTCCGAAGAACCCAGAAAGAGCCTTATAGAGTATTCCAAAGTTCCGAGTATGAAATTGTTAAGAGCGTTTCTGAATATGGCTCTTATAGCAAATAAACTGCTTTCCCCATCAAGCCTAGTTACCAAACTGACTCCTCAAGTTTTTGTCACTAAGATTTTTTCTCTAGCCTTAGCCAAGGAAAGTGAATGAACGGTAAACGCTTCTCCTTGAGAATGTCTTAATTCAAATAGAGGTTTTTTATACAATGCTCCTGGGAATCTCTCTCTCCGACTAGAAAATTTTTTCTATGGTGTGATTTATTCCATTCTCTTAAATTTCAAAAAAGAGAAAGAACAGAGAAACTGTAACTTTATCAGAGAAAGTGATTTTCCAAATGGGCTCTCCTCTCGGTTCCCTCGCTTTCCCTACGTTAGAGCCTTTACCCAGGAATACTCAGCCTATTTTCTCCCTGTATAATTTTTCTAATCTGCAAAGTGCTAAATTCTTCCACAACTTCCCAAATCGCCCCCAAGACTTTGTGTGAACAGATCCTACTTCGATTAGCCAATTATTATTAAGCCTTACTTTTCCAGCACAGACTTTTACATTGATAATGAAGATGGTAGGGGCTTTACACAGGACAATAAATATCATGCATATTTTTCATATCAACTTTCACTCTGGAAGTCCAATATTCCGAGGAATACCTTTTCTTCCCACAAAAGAGAAAGTGAGCGGAAATTAATATAATGGTCGTTGCTCCAGTCCAGTAGCATCAAAACAAGAGTTGAGGTCTAGCGTCTAGTAACTTCGCTCTTAGATCTGAGTCACTTGCATTAAATTAAAAGTTGGGGTCAACAAGGGTACGGAGCTGGAATTGAGTTGTTTGCGAGTGGAAAGGGAAAGCTTGGAAAAAGGGTTGCCCACTTGAGTTGAAATGACTATTTTCATGAATCAAACTACTTGGAAGGAAAGTCCTCTCCTCTATCCTTTCATATAGATTACAGTTGTTTCTTCTTTGCATCAGAGACAGACCCGTTGACAGAATAATATAAATCTCCTTGTACTTTTCCCGGTTGAGTCACAAGTATTTTCTCCAGTTTTTTTTTTCTGGGTGCGTTAGTGTTTTACTCTGCTCTTCTCTCATTCAGAATTACGCAGAGCTTTCTCTTCCTCATTTTCAAGTTTATAGACGACTTCCCTCTCATTTTGAGAAGAGAATCGAGTAAAGAAGCAATCAGATTTGAAGTAATGCCGGAGTCAGTGTTATGGGGGGTGTAGGCTAAATCCGCTTTTACTCACAGTCTCAAACGAAGTAATGTTTCTTCCTCCCTCCTTTTCTCATCTCTGTCCTTGATTTCTCTATTCTTTTCTTGTAAAAAAAACGGAATCTGTAGGAAAGAAAGGGAGAATAGAGTAGTTTCTGATAGCTTGCGAGAGCGGAAGAAACCCTTACGTCCAAGTACCACCACCACCTTCCTCATAAACTGAATTAAAGTAAACATAATCCTTGGGAATGCTCTTCTAAAATATTTATGACAGTTTTTTACGGTCTCGAGTAGCACGCTACCAGCTATCATCCTGAAGTAAGTCGCAATGGAAACTTTATCGTATTTTGAAGTGAAAGCTATTCAGAAGGATGTTTTTCATTTGTCGAATTGTAGTGTTATCATTCTTTGAAGGTTCAGCTGAGCTGGTAAAGAGACGGAGGATACAGTGATACAATTTCTCCTAGTTCCCAATGGGTGAATCCCAGTCCGCGGCCTGAGTTCTCAGAACGGGCCCAAGCAAGTCTACCTTTTTACGGAACTTTAGTGTGAAAGATTTTATTCAGTAGATCTGGTAGCTTTGACCGGATGGGTCTGGAACCAATTCCAATGAGTTTTTTATTGAGCATAATTTTTAGGCAAAAATCAAGGTTTTAAATTTTGCTTCAATAAATTTTTATTTATTGAAGCAAAATTTTTGACTTATTCTTCGGACTATTGTTTTGGGAATTTTGACATATGGAACCGGTGTACTTGCTTTCCTGGGCTACACTTTCTTTTCCCGGAATTTTTTTTTAAGAAAGGGTACTAGTAAACGGTTTTTGCTTCCAAAGAACAAAGAGCTGGAAACTGGTTCCATGCAAAAATCTCCAAACAAAAATTGCTGATGTGAAAATCCTCGATACCGAAATCCCAAATGGGAAAATCCCCAGTTTTTGAGGATCCCCGACGTAAAAATTACAAGCAGAGGAAGGATCTCAACTCTTTTACCATCCAATGCAACTATGAAAACAGCACTAAAGGTTCTGTAAAGCACTATTCTTTAAATCAAATTGAAAACTAGAAATTTTCACATTAGGGATTTTCACATTGGGGTGGGTTTTTGGTTTTTCACTTGTCGCCCAACTTGATATGAAAAGCGCTTATGAATTTGATCATAGTGGTTACTGGAATGGATGGGATTGCTAAGAAAAAAATTTGAATTTTGCTTTCTTCGAAATCATACAAATCTTGGTAGAGGTGAAAGTTATGTTGCAAAAACCCTCCATGAGAGGTTTAATGCGACGAGAACCGGTGGGTTGGATTTAGCTTGCTTTAATTAGATTTGATAAGGATAGTAACCTAAGTTACTACTTGTCCTCGAACGTCGAAGGAAGTGAAGAAATTAAAAGCATCAGCGGTTGCAATTGGAATTGTCTAGTACAGCAAAAGGTAATGAATAATTCGGGGGAGAGTATAGCTACAATATGCTGTCTTTTTTTTTAAACACATGCGATAAAAATCATTCTGCGACGGCTCTTGGTGACTCGTGGTGAAAGACTGCCAGGTATTCAAAACTAGAATCGAATTTTCTCTTGTCAGTGAGCAACTTTTGTAGACCGAGAAGAATAGCTTATGGCCCCTCAGAGAATTTCCAATGCATCACTCTCCATAGCGTCACTGACCGCTTTATTTTCCTGTTTTTCGCAAATAAATAAATGTTAGCCCTTTCTGAAAGCCTTGTCCTGTCTTACTTAGGAAATGAAGCAATACTAAGTTTTACTTTCCACCCCTTGAAATGACGCTTTGCTTCAATTAACTCACTGCAGTCAGGCCGGTATTTCTAGTGTGAAAACTCCTATCCCGCCCCTCCCCTAAATAATCCATCCTTTTCCCACTTTCATTTCTTTCATCTCCGGCCGAGTGAAATTAGGGATGATTAGATAATAGAAAAATAAATATTGTTCATCACCTCGTCATCAAATTCCCATCGCTCATCCTCAATTTTCTGTCTCCATACTTTCATTTGAGGCTGTTGTTAGAGAGTAATTAGTCATTTCCGTGCTAGCGGAAATAACATGTCTTCTCTCCATCAACATCATCATCTGCTTATGCTTTAATCTCATGCAAGGAAAGTCCGACTTTCTCTATGCTCCGTACTCATCATACTAAAGTCAATAATTAGTTTCCAGGACCTTCCGATTGGATAAATGCTCATGGTTAGTTAGCTGTATTAGAAAGTATGAAATTGGTGGCCATAGCAGATGGACAGCAGGAGCGGACTGGCTTAGAAAAAAAAAAGAAACTTGAGCGGAAGTCATCTTCTCTGACCACTATTCTCATGTAATAGGTCCTGACTCCGTTGGCTTGTTTCATTGTCTGGGCAATGCAAACAGAGCGTTAAGCGTATGTACACACAGAGGGATCGAGGAGGGAGGGGGAGAAAGGGAGTAAAGGAAGTGAAGATAGGATTCTATTAGAAAGTAAAAGTACAAAGGAGAGGATAAGTTTTCTTGAGAAGCGAGAGCACCCCAATGGTCATTTCAATTCAGTCAAGAAAATGGCTGTTTTTTCTCTTCTTAATGGACTAACATACCAAGAATGATATCCTATGCCAGTTGAACAAAAGATTCAACATTAGCTAAAAAATAGAAGAAAGATTGGGAGAGGAAGAGAAAGAACGGCCTAAGACAAAAATTGTAACTAGAGAAAGCTTCTCAGATTTCAGACAAAGTAAGCAAGGAGGGAAGAACTAGGGAATAATCCTGGAGTAAGGGGAGAAAGAAGGGAATCTTCATGGTACGCAATTCCATCAAATCGGGATCTCTGGAGGAGTTCTAGCTAAAAAAAGTTTAAACATCCGTACTTTCTTTTTCTATTTACTACGCCCGCTGAATGGGTAAAAAAGGGGGTGAGTCCCATACAAGAAAGAGCTTCCATCATTTTCTCATTCCGCTAGTAAGGTTGATTGAGTCTGACTCCGAAATATCATTTGAGATAACTTTCTCCATCCAATGGAAAAGGGACGATACAGCTAGGCTTCCGAGTTTTAGACCACTTGTTTTCGCTCCTTTGTGGACAAAAAATTAGCTCCTGCTTGGAACATTTCGTTTTAGCAGAAAAATTGTATGATCTCAGCCCCAGCACTATGCAAATAGCCACAATTGGCACATAGAATTTCGTAGGCTGTTTCGGTGCATCGGAAAGTACGGCGCTTTTACTTGTGACCTTGATTCTCCGAGCCCGACCAAGTTTTATCTAGAGGTACAGCGTATCCGAAGAAATAAATATACCTGCTTTCACGGCCTTTCGCCCGATTCAGCATCCGTCACAACTTACAGTATAAGCACTATATAACTTTCACTGTCCTCATTGTAACTCCCAAAAAATAAAACTTTTTTTAAAGTTAAGGAAACTGTATAATCTGGCAAGTTTGCATTCGTTGCGCAACATCGGCTACTTTTGCTGCAGCGTTTGAAGGCGTAACATGCGCATGATGCGCGGTGCGATTACAGAATTCCGGTAGGCTCATAGATTTCCGAAAAGCGTGAGCCCGATACGGTTCCGGCTTTTCATAGAAAACGCGCTTAGTGCGGTTGCGCATTTGGGAAAGCGTACTGGTGCAATTGCGCCTTCCGTTCAATAATTTCGAGCATTGTTTGCATGCCATGCGCCTGGTGAATCGGCCAGGAATCGATAGAAGTTCACTTTTCCCTATTTCGGTTAAGCTCTACAGGTCAAAGGTCGCTCAACCTCAAGGTTGCATAGGTTAGGAACAAATAGGCACGCGAATTACAGGTTTTTACACTGCAGTTACAGCAAGACATGTACGTTAATGCTAACCTGGAGATTCGTTGTGGCGCAAGCGCAAGCCCGGAATTACCAAATCACCTAAAGATCAGATTTTTTAGGTAAGTTAAACAGGAACTACCTATAAACAGTAGAAATCGAGTTATAGCAGTTCGTTTGTACAAAAAACCCTTGTCTTCAATCCCTGACTTTTCCAGCAAGTTGGTTCACGTAAAGAATCCCAACGAAGAAATCCTGGTAGTATTTTTCAAATTGATCATTTAGAAAGCAAAGACCTGAAATGTATAAGGGAAATCTTTTTCATCCTCCACTAGTGCTGTGTCATTCGTTGGTGGGGAAGCTGAACGTGTTGCTGTTAGAAGAAATAGTACAGCATAAGCTTCCAATGAATTCCAAATGAGCCTACATTATTTAGTAACTTTCTCTAGAAATTCCATCCAACCTCTAGTTTTTTTTTCACACGTTAGTTTTTCCGTCACATCCTACGTATCTTTCTCCGTCCTCATCATTTTCAACGAGATTTTCATTCTTATTGCCGAAGCTCCTACATCCATGTATGGAAAAGCCAAAACTCCTTGATTTCTAAAGCCAGGGGAGAGGAGGCTTCAATACCTTCAACAAAATATAGTTAACAATAAAATTCAGCATATTCCAGTTACGTACTGTACAAGGTTAGGAAATTCATTTAAACTTCAAATGATGCCATGGTTAAGGATTCAAAATGATTTTCCAACAACTTCCTTTATTTTCACGCTATTGTTTCGCAAGTTTGAAAAATGTGTGAAGAACAGTACAAAGAGCTGAAAAGGAAAGAAATCTCGAATGTAGGGGAGAATATGGTTCAATAAAGAGAAAGTTAGGGTAAGCACGTCCGATGAGTTGAGTATGAAGAATGCAATAGGAACAGGGGCATGATGTATCGAAGAAAAGGAGATGGTCCATCGAATTGAAGTAAAAATAAGTCTACCTTTTCCAACTTAACTGGAGTTACTTATAGAATGCTATTTTACTTTAGAACAATTTTCGGTTCCCCCCTCTTTCCCTTGACAATCAAAGAGTGAAGTCTAAGACCAAATAGGAACCTTTTCTTTCTTTCGTGTGACAAGAATAATAATTTGTCCCTGCCTTTCTCCTCAATACGGAATGAATATCCGCTTCTCTGCTTGTAAGCATATAGTCTGTCTCTACTCATTCCCTTCTTTTGATCTACTATACACTATGGATCAATCATTCCAGCATACCACCACCACCACAAAAACAAAAAATTCCAGACCTACATATAGGGAAACCAAGGCTGAAAGGCAAGGAAACAGAATTTTTTTTCCTCCCCTCCAGTGTTTCATCGTGTTCCTAATTATTTCCGATCCCTAAATTATTCTTGATTACTTCCAAACTATTCATGGGTTACATTGCTGGAAGGGAAACGAGAAAATAAAATTAAATCTATTGAAAAGTCTTGCAGAGTCAATGGAGTTTCACTTTTTGGCAATTTTTTATGGTTGAAAGGTCGCCAAACCGGAACTTTGGCAAAAGCTCCTCCACAAAAACCTAAAAATCTGAGCTCATCGAAGAAAGTGAGTTGAAGCTGAGGACTCAAAGCACGTTTCCTGTACCAAAGCAAATGGGGATATGATGAAGACCCTACTTCCTGTTTGTCTTTCATATTAGCTATAATACTTTAGGCCTTTGCTGATTTATTCAAAAAATAGCTCTGATCGGCTTCCACTGAATTCAAAACCAAACACAATGTCTACTCGGAAAGTCAGGTTGGAACATTAAAAACTCTGTATCCTCTGTGACAGAGTTTTGTTTGCTGAATGCCTGAATGTCGGGATTTCGGTTCCCCCCGATTACCTCCAAAACAAATACCTCCAATCCGAATACCTCCAAACCGATTACCTCCAAAACAAAAACCTCCAAACACCAAATACATCCACACAC
>JABASM010002500.1:0-10918 GCA_019776545.1 Brachystomella parvula | reverse complement strand
TTTGGCATAGGAAGTAAGAATTGATCCCCGCAGTTGTGAAAAAAATTACAGTAACCGATTAGGAGGTCATGACGATTTTTTGCTCCAGCAGACTTTTTCCATAAGGCGTCCAAAGCGGTTTTGGAGACCTCTGGCTTCAATCGAGCCGTTACGCTGGATTCTTCCTAAACTGAACTGGTGAACCCTGCCCACTTTAAAATTTAACGTAGAATACGGTGGCGCCGTTCGCAAAAAAAACTAATGCAAGGCGTTTAAACAGCGATTTACAGTTTTTTGGCTCACCCGTTATAATGCAGCAGACTAGTCAGAATTAATGCTCAAAAGGAAAGAATTCATGCAAACTCATTCCGGGCCATCAAGATATGTTTATATAATATAATATTACGCATGAAATACGTAATATTTATGTAACATGAATGAAATCCTTAGAAACCACATCAAAATCAGCTTTGCGCGGTCGCAAAAAACTTGGCGTGAAAAAGCGTGCCGTACAAATCGGGTTTAACCTGTCTGAGCGAGTGCATGACATTAATTGAAAACTAGCGAGCTAAATAACAATTACTTTGGATTCGAGGACGTGGACAGGATTGATGAGGTCTTCTAATTCACTGCTGAAGTCTTAAAGTCACTGATACAAATCTTTAAGCACTGATAATGGTCGATTGTTAATTTCACTTTTTTCGCACATGCTATTCAAATGAGAAATATGAAATGAGCGCGCAGGATACAATGAAAAACTGAAATGAGAAAGAGGAGTTTGAAATTATAGTGCATAATCAGGGCTCCGCTTTTGGCTTTTTAGACAACAAGTAGGCTAATTCGAAACCACATGGCACCTAAGGCACCTACTGGAAGACCTTCCTGCAAAAAATTGGAAACATTTTTGGTGTTGCCGAAAAATGTGTTCAATTTTTTGAGCATAGTTTAGGCTTCCGCGGGTTAAATAAAGTCGAAGCAACTTCTTTCCAGTTTTTTTGCCGTTCTCAGCTGCAATTTTTTTTCAAGAAGAAAGCTGTTCAGAATTTTCATAGTTATTCAGCTCAATCTCTTTAATCAGCTCAAAGATTTTCATTCTGAAATTTTAATGACAGATCCCTTGGCATGTGCTCGGGATTTGTTTGGCTTTTATGAGAATATAGGGAGTTGAGCCAAATAAAACACAGAAAGAAAAACAAAATCTGTTTTTTCATAATCAGGCTGATCTACCTTTAATTCCTCATTTACCAGCCTGTAATTTTAACGGGAATCAAAAAGCTTTAATTAAATAAAAGAGTAATGGATAATTTCGACTTAAATTCCCGGCCTTCTCTACCTCCTCCTTGTGTGGGTTTTAATTGCATCTCGGTTCACGTCGTCTTAAAGAGAAGGATAGGCGGATGATGCGGAATTCTGTACAGAAGACAAAGGTGCCCCTTTTAAATATCAAATTACTATACAAATGGAGAGAACGGATCTGAGGGCGCCTATCTTCTTGGCTACACTTCGCCTTTTTTAAAAGATGGATCCGAGTTCATGATGTCCTTCTTCATTTTTTAGAATCTTTTATAATTAGATGGAGCATCCCTCCCTCCTCCAAACAAATACTCGAGTATCATCCTATCCATCACTTTTTTTTTATTTAAATTGGACTACACTCCAAGGACCCGATGAGAAAGGAGAAAAGAAATCCTCCTGGAGGAACGGCGACAGTCTTCCACTACATTTCGCCTCTCCCTCAGCTTTTTTTTCTTAAATCAGAGATCATTAGATCATCTCCTTTCAATTCATTTAATCCATTTTCACGGCAGGCAGTGGGTGAAGCCAAAGGTTTTTGAATCTTCTATCCGTCTACACAGCATTTTTATGTCTACTCACCTTCCTCAATTTTCATGGAAATTAAATTAGATTTTTAGCGTAAAATTTCAGCCACGAAAATTAAAACCCCTAGGCTTTAAAGTCTCTCGAAAAATAAATTCCTAGTTTATCTGCAACGCTTCATTTTTGAACGTGAAAAAAACGGTTCTCAAAATCCACACCTTTTCTGAAGTAGTTTTTGGAAAAATTAAAGAAAATGAAATAAGCTGCGTTGACACATCGAACCCTTAAAGGGCAAAGCTGGAGAAGGTTCTAGAGGCGTGCAGTGGTATAAAATGAAGCTCCTGATCCAATAATTTAGGTGAAGACGGCATGAGAGTATATTTTGATCTCCAATTTGACAGCTCGCGGTTTCTTGGTTCATATGAATCATTTTACTCTTCGTGTGCCTTCCTTGGAAGTAGACCTTTAACTTGGAAGACCCAATTCTTCCCTGTGTCTTTTTTGTAGAAAACAAAAGGAGGTTGAAGAGTCTGTAATGTTGAACTGTCAAATCCAGAAAAAGAGGAGCTCTTGGTTCCACTCTCTGTGCTTTTTCCCTTATCTCGACTATCTTGTCTCTTTTGTCCTCAAAAAAAGATTGTCGCCACGCTTCCTCTTTTCTTTCTCAAGTCTCTCTCTCTCTGTTTGGGAGTATGAATAGAAGATGAGTTGTTCTTGAATCCATGGATTTGGGAGTGAGATAAGATTTTGTGATGATGATGCTGCTGCTGAGGGCGAGTGGGTCCCCTCCACTACGTCGCCAAGAAAAAGAAGGAGAAAGGCTTGGACTGAGGAATAGAGAGAGAGCCCTTTCCCCGTTCTTTCAATCAAAATCAGATTTCTGCCAGGACAAGAATAACAGGAGATAACGTCTCCCGTAATTAACGTACTCTACTAAATAATTAGGATTTCCCAGCTTCCCTCCAACCCTCTCCTAATCTCTATCTCTGTCTTGTGGTTAGTCAAAAGATTATCCTACTTGATAGCACACACCCCCCCCCCCACCTTCTTCTTCCTTTAACCTCAAAAATCAGTCTCCAATATTGCTATCCCTATCCTCGAGCAGTGCCATAAGTTCAACCTATCATTTTTTACGTATGTTAAACGTATTCAAATTAAAAAAAAAAAAAACAAAGCTGTTTTTTTTAAACAATTTGAACATATGTAATTAGTCTAATTTATTCAATTCATTATCAAGCCTAAATGGAATTTACTCCCAAACTTCTAAACAGGGAGTCCGCCGGCCTAAACCTAATTTCTTATCGTAACGATTTTATCGCGCAAAAGGAGTACGGAAGTCAAAAAGGGGACAGAGAACTTCCGACAGATTTCAATGAAACTTGGTGCGATAGTTAGTGCTCACTAGTAGCTCCAACTTTGGTACGGGTCGGAAGTGGGGCATTCACCTTTTCTGACCTTTAGGGGTCACAAAGGTCACGGACAAGTGATGCGTCAATCGACAGGGCTTGGTCTCCTGATTCAAAAAATATACATTACTTGACCCTTCTGACCTAAAAAATGGCCGCTAGAGGTCGGAAAGTGTCATGGGGAACAGTTAATGACCTCTGGCGGCCATATTTTAAGCCAAACCGGTAAGTGTAATACATTTTTATAATCAGGAGACTAAGCTCTTTCGATTGATGTATCAATTGCCCGGAACCGTGAGGTCAAGCGAATGACCGTTGGTGACCCCCAAAGGTCACAAAAGGTCAATGCCCCACTTTCGTCCCGTACCAAAGTTGGAGCTACTAGTGAGCACTAACTGTCGCACCAAGTTTCATTAAAATCTGTTGGATTTTCTATGTCCCCCTTTTGAATTCCGTACTCCTTTCAGGTCTGGGTTTTGCGCACCCAACTCCACTCGCTTTTTAAGTCTAGAACTCAGCCGGGGCCGCGGTGTTTACAGGAGGGTGCACATTAGTGCAAAATGACACCAGTTTTTTTTTTCCTGGAGCCGTAGAAATGGCTAAAATTATGTTATTTACAGATTCTGGAAAAGCGGGCTTTGTCTTTCTATAACATTTTTTATTTCACTCATGACCTTAACCACGCCGAAGAAATTCGATCCGGAAGTTGAAACTGCAGTTTTCATAGTTTCCAGTCAGAATTGTTTTTCGGAGCTGGGGATGTCCGGGATTTGAATTCTAAGGCAGAGAGTGTCCAACACCTTCTATAGCATAAGGTCCAGACGTCATCCAAAATCTGTTAGACTTCCTTCACCAAAGATTCCTCATAGAGAAAATGTACGTCCAATTCGAGCCAAGGGCTCATTCAACAAATTAAAATTCAATACGGCTATTTTGACAAGCCAGNGCTAAATCGTGGAGCTGGTAAGTAACAATCTTAAGCTCCGCGGAGCTGAGCACGGAGCTAAAACGGAGCTAATGCATGATATTGCTTTAAGAATCTGTCCCACAACTCTCTCGAAGGTGAAGGTCCTCAAAGAAGATTTGGACGAAAAAATACGAAGCAAGACCCCTGAGCACGCTTTAACTGAAATTTCACAAACTTCACGCGGTACTTTCCAAGAAAACCACAGCGTACGCACCCGGTTTAAAGGTCAGGACTCAAATGATCGTTATCACCAACGGTTCCTCTGAGGAGCCTTAAAATCAGTCACTTAGGTTTTAACGGCGTCGGCTTCCCTTAAACAGTGGATTTTAAGAAAGCGTGCGAAACAATTTTACGGATTTTGGAAACTTTTGAAACCCCCCTTTCAACTTCCGGTGAGAATTTTTTCGGCATGGTTATAGTAACGAATGAAATAAAATATTTTACAGAAAGAGGCTGCTGTTCTGGAATCTGTGAAGAACATAATTTTAGCCGCCTCCGCGGCTTCAGCAGGAAAAACAAAACGTGTCAACCTATAGGTTTGCCGGTGACAAGTGAGAACCCTTTTTAGTAAAAATCCCTCTTCTTTTCAGAGGAAAAATTCCCTCTAAAAATTGTAAAAGAAGGTAGTGTTGAGTTGAAGAGCCCCACGGTTAGCATCACTTGAGTTTGCCCCTGTACATAGCAAAACCCCTCCAAATTGAGTATGAAAGTGAAGATGGCCCCTTCGGCGGTTCAGCCTCTTTCCTTCACTTTCCTTTGATTCTCACTAGTTCCTCGTGTAATTTTTCAGTAATCTAAACTTTCTTAAAGTTTAACTAGCGTTATTTACAAGTCCTAAGCGCATATCTGTACTTAGTAATGAGTTGCTTCGTCTACGGCTGTAAATCCGGGTACCATTCTTCCAAGACTCATACATTTAAGTTCCCTTCCAAAGGAACGGAAGACATGAGAATCAGCTGGCTACGGAACATACCAAAAAGACAAGACACTGTGTGGGACTTCAATAAATCAAGACTATGTCACAAGCACTTCGAAGACATGTTCATCATTCGAGAGAAAACAGTCGAATTTAACGGTGAAGTAATTAGCCGTGAAGAGCTAAAGCAATGGCGCTTGAGCGATTGTGCTGTTCCGACTGTATTCTCCAGTGCGACGATCCCGAAGTATTACGATAGAAAAGTTAGTGTACGAAAAAGAAAACCACCCTTGGACAGGACTCCGGTATGCCCAAAAAAGAAAAAAAAGGAGGAACTAGAAATTAGTTCTCTTATTAAACGTGAATGTGAACTATCGCTTCCAACCCGGAACTGGTTAGTCAGTACCAATGGAGATTGCCTTCGTGTCATTCAGTTTAGTTCCCTGGAAGTAGGGACACTGGTCGTAGCTGCTACGGTATCCATAATTCAGGTAATTCAAGAAAAATTCGAATTCTCTCAACTAAGTCTAATAGCCAATGTCCACTTTTAGTTGGAAGATACCATGATTCCTAACGTTATGTTGCTGGACAAGGATCACTCCCATCTTTTTCCGAACAAGATTCAAAGCCTGGAAGACATGAACCGTCTGATTCAAGGTGTCAACGATTTATCAGTTTGCAACGGGGTTTCCGGTTATGACCAGATTGAACTTTGCCCCGGAGGCTCCAGAAGAGGAAAGAAGTGGTACTCGTCTTCATGTGAAGTCATTACACCTGCTTCTCAGTGCCAGTCCTGCAAAACGTTCCGTACGAGGTTATCAAAGAAAAAAAGCAGGATGCAGCCATCAGAACGAATGAAGACTTCCCCAGCTTCACCGTCTCAGGCCAGGGCATTCGCCCGTATCATGCAAAAGAAGATATATCAAAGGAATCGAAGTATAAAGAGACTTTCTCTACAGCTTTCTAAGACGAGGCTTGAACTTGCTCTAATGAAAAGAAAATTCATTAAGAACAAGGTGGAAGACATGGTGAAATCCATAGAATCGGATCCAGATCTGCCAGATAACCTCAAGAAATCTATGATCACTTCCATCAAAGTATCGAAAGCAAAGTCAGCTCGAGGGAAAAGGTAAAAACGATACTGGTTTTCACATTGATTCTGGTGCTGATATACTGTCTTCATTTTTACCTCCCTTTAACTTAAATTCCTTTTCTGTTCTAGATATGATAAGGACTGGCTCTTACAATGTGTCTTATTACGGATGAAAGGGCCTAAGAGCTATAGGTATATGAGAGAGAATAATCTCCTTCCCTTGCCCAGTCCGAATACACTGCGTAAATTAGTTGCTGCTGTCAAGTGCGAATTTGGTTTTACGGATTTCGTATTCGCTCAGCTAAAAAGGGAATTGAAAGGGAAAACGAGAATGGAGCGTCAGGTTACCCTCGTTTTCGACGAGATTAAAGTGAAGGAAGGATTGTGCTATAAATCCTCAGATCTAAAGTTCCATGGGTTTATAGATTATGGAGATTACACTGAAGACTATTTACAGATGCAGGTACGGAAAAAAGTAGCAACACCGCTGGCTGACCATGCTCTGGTGTTTATGGTACGCTCCTTGACATCGAGATGGGTAAGTTAGCATGAATTGGCAACTACTAATGATCGTCATGCTTACTAATAGCATGGTCACTCAAGAAGCAAGCGTGGAAGTTCCTGGACACTGGACTCGTCAAATCCCACATGGATTCTGCATGGCTTTAATTCTACTATTACTAGTAATTCCCTAACGCTTATAAATTTGCTAAAACCGAATGGCTTTTACTAAAGGTGAGCTACTACGCTTGTTCCTAATCAAATAATTTTCTTCAGGTTCAACCAATAGCGACGTTTGCCACAAAGGATGCGGCACCAGCACAGATGCTTGCGAAGTTAGCATTGAGCGCCATTCTTCGACTTGAATCCGCGGGAGCTGAAGTCTGTGCTGTAATTTGTGACGGTGCCACGACCAATAAATCAATGTGGTCAATCTTCGGCGTCAAAGGAAAACCCGGAGACGTATCTTGTCACGTAAGTGACTAATTATATATGCTTCCTTCTTACAAAAACGGTTTAAAATTATATTTTAATTTGGATTTCAGGTTCCTAACCCTGTTGACGAAACGCGAAAGATTTTCTTTTTTTCGGACGTACCTCATATTTTTAAATGTATGAGGAATCATTTCAAAAAATACCGATGGGTGACGGTAAGTTTTATTAATTGTGTAATTAATTGAATCAATTAACTATAACTTTTGATAACTTGCAGTACAAGGGGAAATCTCTGGACTTTCAATTTTACCGAAACTTGTATGAAACTGATTCCAAACAGCAAATCCGTGCTGCTCCTAAACTGAGCCCTGTTCACTTGGATCCAGTATTATTTCAAAAAATGTCTGTAAAGCTGGCCACTCAAGTAAGTAGTTTTTAAAGGTATATTTTAAGAAATAATTTATTAGAAGTTTTTAATCTATTGATTTTATATGGTTTTTGTAACAGCTTTTCTGCGAGTCAGTCTCAAAGGCTATTCATCATTATCGGGAAAAAAAATCCCCTGGGTTCCTAAAGTCAGAAGACACCGAAGAGTTTACATTAAAAATGAACAAGATTTTTGATTGTCTCAACAGTTGCATTCCTGTTAAAGGCATGCGTCAAAACAGCTCAAATTACAAGGTAAATTAAGCCAAATTTTTTAAATCTCTTACCTCCACTCTGATATTATTTAAGGAGCTAGAAAATCTAAGAGATGACCTGAACCTGCCTGATATTTCAATTCCGGGACTCGACAAGGACAAGAAACCTATTATGATTGTCACTAACCCAAATACATTTGCTAGCAAGCAGACTCTGGAGTCGTTCCGTGTGACCCTGCAAAGTACAATCTCACTTGTGGATTTATCTTTCCAATGTGGGATTCAAATACATTTTAACAGCAAGATTAAATCAGGACTGTATAGAGGTAAGACACATTAAGAGCCTATCCCTGATTATTCTTACAATGGTTAAATTGGTTTTCAGAAATTCTTTGGGCTCTTGAGGTCAGCGAATGGAGATGACCCTCACCCTACCGTTCCGAACTTTTTACACTTATATCGGCTTCTCTGCTTCTACTGCCCGACTTCGCGGTGCCTGAAAGGAAATATTCAGACTCAAGAAGACAATCCAGTACTCATCACCAGTTACTTCGACTCTGTTCATTCCAGTGGAAAGAAAATTGCAGCTGAGCAAAAGAAGCAAAAACAAGAACTTAAGGATTCTATTTTGCAAAAAATTATGGCCTCTTGAAGCCCGTCAGAAGCCGACTCCAATAATGAGGGTCTCTGTCATAAGCAAGATCCACAACTTCTCTTTCATTTGTGTGGGTTTTTGGCACATAAGAGAAAAACGGTTACCAAATGTTTTGCTTGTTAAGGTACATTATGTTCGTCCAAGGAACAATGTTCCCAGTTCCCACAAAGCCAGTTCTCCTTGCTCAAGACGCACGGTGGCCTCGCTCATCCGTCCAAGCCCTTGTTTGACTTAATTGATCGCTTTGTTGAGCCAGCTGTACAGAAAAACCTTGTGATTGAAAACAGTCTCATCGGACCAACCCTCCAAGACGTGGTACAGGATTTAGGAAACTTTCCTCCATCTGTGATTGGATGCTGTGAAGACCACAGTTCCTCACTTATAGTTAATATTATTCATTACTACGTAACCATCAGGTTCTATTTTTACAGTAGGCAATATAATAAGGAGAAAATTACTGCATCAAAAAAATCCAGGCAGAAAATGAAAGAAGCCAAACTTGTAGGTTAAGACAGTAAAATGTTTCTAAAGGAAATCAGGATGAGGATGGGGCTGAAGCACACGTAATAAAATTATAAGTTTCTGAAATTGAAAAATCAGCAAGCTGACGTTAATAATTTGTTAAATAAATCAATTATTTCCGTCTACCGAATATAAGAAAAGAGCATGAAGTACTTGGGACTTAAGGCAGGGTGGAGGAGTTGGGCTGAACTTTTCCGTGCTGCCTCTCTCGGCTTTTCCCCTCGGGTTTAGCCGCTCTCCAACTCAAGTAAAGCTATCATCCCCTTTAAACTGTCTTGCTTGTATCTACGATTTTATCAACGAGTAACCAGATTGCCTCAATATAATTTACGTTTACGGCAAAACAGGTACATTAGATTTGCCAATTCAAGTGCTTTCCCTTGTTACGACAAATAGTTCTCTCAATGTACCTGGGATACTGTCAGTCAGTTCTCTCCCATGCTTTGCTTATTTCATTTTATTCCCGGAGAGACTTACCGGGAGTCATTACGGCAGAATAAGGGAACAAATAAGTGGAAAAGAGTACGGCAGTGGAAGTTACGGAATTAATCCGCAAATCTTTACTCACATATTTACAGCAGAGAGCGATCCGCTAACAGGAAAACTCCATGGTCAAGATTGGCTCGCAAAGTACAGCTACCATTTCACTGTACTTCATAAGGTCCTAGATCAATACGGGAGAAATGTAGTCGTCTTTTCGCAGTTGTATTGCGGATTTGAATACCAGGGTTACGACTTCAGAAGCGTTGAAATTGGAAGCAATGCCTCCCTGAGGCAACGCATTGACGAAAAATTTCAAGAGGCTTACAAAGGAAAAAAATACTTCTACTTTGCACTAGACAATGCCGGTTTGGTGCGAAACGTAAGCCTGACTCTTTTGGTCTCAGAATTCCTTGGCGTTCCTTTCACCTTTAAATCTACGAGATTAAGCATGAAAGAAATACCGATCCTGCTGTCAGCTTCCCAACTTGATTTATGGATTGCTGTTGGTCAAGGGAAAACAGCCCACGACGTGGTTGATTTTGTTTCAGAGAAACTGAAATCGCTTGGTTTGTACGAGCTTTTTTCGGCGTTTTTTCTGACACTTTTCGTTTTAACTGGCATGAGGTACATGAACTTTATGACATGCGACGGAGTAATCCAACCTACGTCTTTTGGTTTGTACATAAATCCGTATGATCCGGAGAGCTGGTTCACCTACGCCGCCATAGCTTTTCTTTTTCTTCCTTTTGTTTTTTTGGCTTCTCAAGCCTCTCGATTGCGAGGGGCTTGGTCGAAGTTAAAGTTCTACAGTGACGTCTTTTGCTTTAACGTATCGGCCTCATTGGATGTTGGGCTAGAAATACCAAGCAAAAATGACATAGGTTTGTTTACCAATCTGCTGCTGGGAACATGGCTTATTCTCACAGTCGTCCTTGTTAATGCCTACAAAGGGATCGTCGTTACAGACCTTACTTTTTCTCCGAGTTTGGTCCGGAAATGGGCTAGTGTAAGCGAAACTCAAGGATTTGTGTATTTTGTTCAACCCGCTTTTTCATTTAATCTGTTGCTAGAGAATATAGGTTTGCAGAACAAGAAAGACAGAGATGTTGATTTTGTTCAGTTTAGTTCATTGCGTGGTCTTCAGTGTTTACCAGTCAAAACCTTGTTATCGATGGGCTGTAGAGTGGGCAAGAGCTTGCAAAATATTAAAGCCGAGTTGGCAAGCGCAGGCATTTCATTATCTTCGATAACATACCCAGGTTACTGCGAGGGAGCGGAGAGTCTAAAGTCAAACAAATCTGACGGGATGAATTTTAGTGTAGCAGCTCGCACTAAATTCTGTGCGTATGTTTCAACACTAATCAGGGCGCGAAATCCGCTTTCAAAGCCCACCTCTGTTCTATTTGTGAATTCTCTTATAAAAGTCGTTCCCCCAAGGTCAGAAAAAACTGAGTCCGGGTCGTACGAAGCTTACTGCAAAGATGTTATGCAGACCTTGAAAA
>JABASM010002499.1:0-10919 GCA_019776545.1 Brachystomella parvula | reverse complement strand
CTCTGCTACAATGGGAGTTCTATGTCTATTCTATATGAGCCAACGCTCAGAAGAAACTAATACAAGAACCTTCTTTTTTCTTCCTATAAAAAGTAGAATAATTTATTCCAAGACATGGTCCCCTATTTTGTTTCCTGGAGAATAAGAGTTTACTAGATGCTTGTTAATTCTCTGATTTAATTTCAAAAGTAGCAGCAGGCGGAGGATACGTCACTTGTGAACGCTTGTGAAGGCATTGGTCTCCTACTTTTTGCACACACGTGAAATGTATGACAGCAGAAATTCCACGTGCTGCTGACTCGAATGGCTAAGGAAAGACATAATTTTCATAAAATGTCTCTAAATGTATTTTAAACATCCCACACCCCCTCCCCCTCGAATAAAAACTCATACATTTAAAAAAATAAAATTAAGCCTTACGCATAAATACCTTTCGGATATCACCAAAAGGAATTTTAAAAAGTCCACTCCGCATACTGTAAGTAAGAGGAACGCTGTTGAGGACTTACAGGTCCAGGTGCCATTGTGGAACAGCAAAATTCCAATTCAACACTCTGCTCATATATTCGGAGTCCCTTGTAACGCAAAGTTTTTTGAGCAAGGAAATTAAGTTTAAGAAATCGTACTGGTTTTCTAAATTCGAGAAATCTTATTTAGTATCAGGAAAACGTAAAGTAAACTACATCAACATCATATCATCATGCCACGCTACGGTATAACAGCTTTAACCAAACAAGCGTTGTTAAGACGCCGTGGCTAAAAAAACCAGAACATCTTAATTGCCTAAAATCATAGACATGGAAACGAAGCTCGGTTCGCCGTTTCCATGTCTATGCCTAAAATAAGTTTATCATACCAAATTGCCTTACAGAAAATTTTTCTGGTTTCCAACCAGCAGCTTCCTTGTAATTGCGTGCGTATGCCCCTCCATTTTCACTACTTTATAACTTTATCCAGAGTTACTTAGCAGATCCTGAAAGTCTGGGCCGGTCGCCTGAGCTGCAAGTAAAGTCTGAGCTGTCCATGCCCTAGCCCTTGGGTCAGTAAACCTAGACGAGGAAAAGATTTTATACTAATTAAAATTTATTAATCCTAACCTCTGCTGCAAACATACCAACTTTTCTTACTGAAATTCTTAAGTCAGGATTAATTTTCTGACACGCTGACTTAGAATGAGATGACAGGATAAAAGACAAGATGGAAAAGGGAGTAAGAAATTCAACTTTTTCGCTTGAGCAACTTTGACTAGAATTTCAATTTGGGAAGAGAGATCGAGATCTCAGGTTGCAATTTTATTCTCTGCAAATATATTAGATAGTCTTACTGAACCCAAAATTAATTTCTATTTATTCCAAATGATAGTCCCACCCTTCTATCTGTCATCGAATCTCAGATGACAGTAAGGAAGGAGGACGGCTGTGACTTATTGGATAGTCATAATGGAGGTGTGACACGCATTTTAAAATCTTCTCTTCAACAGTCCTTTCGTACCGTCTTTATTCAGCACGCAAAAACGCTGACCCAACAACCAAATTCGGTGGTTTATGAAAATTCGGAAATCACGGATGGAACCAGCTTCTCAAAAACGTTTTGGCAAATTCCTTTCAGTTCTACAGAAATCTGAGCTTCCATAATCTCTTCATAAATCCGTTCGGCTGAAATTTTTTAAAGATTCAGGTTAGCAAACTTTTTCAACATTAGTAAGCTAGCAGTAACAAAGTTTTTTCTGTGAAATAAAGCACTAAATCTTTAGATCCTTTTTTTTACCTTTCATTGGAAAATGCCCAGCCAATTCACAAAGGGCTGGGTTGAAACCTTCACATTCTTTAGCACCTGAAAAAATTTAACTTATTATTAATACAACATTTCAGAAAATACACGTTGGCTAACTCACCGAAGCTGGAACTCCTGGCCCATACGAACAGTCGGATTGAGTTGAAATGCCCAATGCGATTCTCCGTCGAAGCCCTTGTCACGTAGATGTTATGGGCGATATTCTTTTGTTGCAGATGTGTGATAAGCTTCATGGAATCATTCAAAAAGGAATCAAGTTGTTCCGAGCTAACCAAGACAAATACAAACCCTTGAGCCGGATAGTCTGCATCTTTTAAGACATGACAGGGTCCTGCAAGTGATCTCAATGGCTAAAAAATTCACAAGATCAGAATAAAAGCAAAAATCACACATGAATACACAGTGAAGCTCATACCGCATGTTCAATAAATAGATTGTGCTTGAGGTAATACCCATGGTAGTGGTGGTGATTAACGGATGCATAGGCGCAGAGACTGTTAAAACCCACACGAAAATCACTGAAAGAAAAAGAAACAGGTAGAGTAAAAATTAATAAATCAGTTTGAAATTCCTAACGGCCATTTCTAACCAAGAGGTGTTCAGAAGCATTACGTCCACTGCCAGCTTGAGTCCTGCTCTTGTGACCCTCTGAGGTTCATTGTTAGAAATGTTGGGGAGAATGAGGACGTGCCCGTATTCCAACGGACTTACGTTGATCAATATTAAATTTGAGTTCGTGTCCTTCATGGCGTCTTTACCCTCACATCGATGCTTGAGAGATAGGATAATTTCCGACTCCTTGGCTTTACTGAAGTTGAAGTCACTCGGATTAAAAGGCTGATTTATGTTATCGATTTTCTGAGGCGGCCGTCTCTTCTGGGCTCGATCCAGGTTAAGCTAAAAATGATTAAATATACAAAAATTAAAAAGTTTATCCCCAGCTTTGCATACATACATACCTGTACAATGTATCTGAATTTTCCTAGCAAAATCCTTGACGGCATTTCAGGTTGGTACGGGTATCGGAAGAGACCTGCAGCCTGAGCCTTATCCCAAGCATTACGCAATATAGCATCAAATCCGCTGTCGACGTTTTGTACCAGTCTTCCATTTTCAGCCCCATCGTTGAGCCTTCGACCATTTTCTGCATCTCCAGCACGGACTAATAATGCTTTGGACTCCTCCAAATTGACGCACAAATGTCTCAACTCGTACTCAAATAGAAGCATAATCTCCTCCAGCCAGACAAAAAGAGGTAAGAGGTAATGCTTATACGTGACCTTCAAAAAAGGTCAGTCAGATAAGTATAATCCTTCTCTTCTTTTTATCTTAATTTTTCACTTCACTCACAGGCCTCCAATTCACAGTTTACGAAGTTGGATTCATCATTTAACAGTTTTCTTCGTCCATTGTCTCTCGGTTCCAGCTCAAAAAAATAATTGGAAAAAATGATAACAGAAGGATTTTTCGGAACAGTTGAGTCAAGGGAGGTCCGGATCTTCACGCTCAGAAATGAATCTGGAATGACAGTAAAGGTAAAAATTAGAATACAAATGTTTATAGCAAATTGAAAGTATGCGAAACTTTGTTGACAAGTCTACTATTATTTATTACATTGAAATTCTTAAAGGTGATTAGCTATGGAGCTGCTATTACTTCTCTTAACGTCAAAGACGCTTCTGGAAATTTCAAAGACGTCATTCTGGGTCATGAAAATTTAGAAGGTGAGCAATTTACCCAAAATAGGAAAATAAACAAAATGAGTACTTGACATAATTTTAATTTTCGCCTAAGGATACTTGGGAACCCAAAATCCATTCTTCGGAGCAACGGTTAGGATCAATTAGGTTCTACTATTATTTGTGTTCTATAGTTATAAGTTCTGTTGCCAGGTTGGGAGATTCACTAATCGCATTCGCGAAGGGACATTTACCATCGATGGCCAAATATATCAGCTCAGTGTAAACAGAGGAGAGCATCATTTACATGGTGGATTCAAAGGATTTGATAAAGTAAGTCATTCAAAAAGGCTAAATTCAAAAATGACGGTTCAAAAAAAAAATTTCCAGAAAGTATGGGATGGTCGAATTGAAGGAGAGAAAGTAATTTTCAGCTACTTGAGTAAAGATGGAGAAGAAGGCTACCCTGGCGACGTTTCAGTGGAAGTAACCTACGCACTGACAAAGGATAATACGCTCACCATTAATTATCATGCTACAACTACGAAGCCCACACCAATATCCCTCACTAACCACGCCCATTTCAACCTGGCCGGCCATGTAAGCACAAGTAGCCGGCTAATTCTCAAGCTAAATATTATTAAGTTTTCTGATCCCAGGAAGCTGCTACTGAGAAACTTCAGGACCACATCCTGCAAATTAATGCTGAGAAATACACTCCAGTGGACAGCGCCATTGTTCCAATTGGTAAAATATTAAAACCTCATAGCTTTTGTCCTAATCTAATTATATTCTAATGCTTCAGGTACTCAAGAAGCCGTAAAAAATACGGCCTTCGATTTCCTTACACCTAAGGATTTACGTCAACAACTCCAAAAATTCCCAAAAGGACCAAATGGATACGATGTCAATTTTTGTGTAAACAGAGCAGCAGATGCGGGACTAAGCTTCGTTGCAAGGTTTGGCTAAATAAAAACTAAAACCATAAGAATGAAGAGGAAGCTGTAATAATTCCGCCTACTTTATTTGCAGAGCTTCAAATGTAAAAACTGGAATCACGTTGGAAGTCTATTCAGATCAGCCAGGAGTTCAACTGTACACTGGCAACTTTTTCCCGGACCCCGACAAGGATGAAGAACCCATTGTTGGAAAAAATGGAGCAAAATACACCAAGCATGGCGCCTTCTGCCTGGAGACTCAGAACTACCCGAATGCCGTCAATGTGGTATGAATACAAAAACTAGCAGAACAGAAAGCCACTGCAAATCAAACTTTTTTTTTCAATTTTTCAGAAAGAATTCCCAAACTCAATTTTGAAGCCGGGGGATGTCTACAAGCGCTCTACAGTACTTAAATTTTCGGTTGCTGAAAGCGGTTCTGTCAATTGATAGCCAGAATAAAATACATACTTGGATAAAATCATTTTCTATTCTGCAGAATCTAAAGTATGCCAAAAAATCCTTAGGGTATGAAGTGGAGATATATGCTGGTTAACGGTTTTCAAAGATGAAAAAATTATGTAGGGATAAATGAAGCAGGAGGGGATAGGGACAGAAGCGGATTTCTTCAGAAATCCGTAAACAAGTCAAAGGATATGAGACGGGTATTTTTTAAGAATAGTCCCGAATTCGGTTTACTCACTTCCGCCTCTTCCACAGAGCATCATCGGTTCTTTCTATTTTCATCTCACAACCAACTGTCAGCACAGAGAAGCCTCTAAAGATACCAAATCAATCGAGCTCCCATCCATACTTTGTGATACCGTTTTTTATAGATCCCAATTTAGTTTAATTTTACCGAAATCACTGTTCTGAAACACCTCTTAATTCTTTCCTCAAAATGCAATTGGAAGATATTGAAGAAAACAAAGAAAAATTCTGGCCCGAACCAAATCCATCCCGAACGGAAGGTGAATCAAGGGGAAGAAGTGAATCTCTAGAAGTGGCTCCAGCCCATAAGCCGGAAGCCAGACGAGGTTCACATCTCCTTGCAGCAGCTGGAATTGATTTTGAGAAACGAAGAATGAAGTCGGTTAGTGGTGGGAGCGGGGGGCCAGGAGAATCCAGAATTTTTCAGGACGGAGGTCAGGTAATAATTAACCCCCAAATTCATCCTCCAATCATTTCCGCTCTGTCTCCATTTCACAATGATTTTCGGGATGAATAATGCCGAACATGAAACTTAGAAGAAAACAACGCACTTCTCCATCTTCATCGATTTAATCTTAATCTCTAGAACGTGAGGAAACTTACACGGGCTCCGTCTCAAGAGACGATAATCAGTCACATATAAAGTTTCATCTCTTTCCAGAAAAATTACACCAAGGCCCAATTTTGATTTTCTCCAAATAGCGTTGGAAAATAATGTAAACAATTTGCTAGTAAAGTTCCGACAGCCCATGCCGCACACATCTACTGAAAATAAGATTTAGAGAAGAGCTTTTCTCGAGGGATAAGAATGAGCAGGTTTTTTATAAAAAACAAAATGATTTTAAGATGAAGAGTAATTACTTAAGCTTTAAAAGTCAGGCGTGGCAGGGGCAGAAGTACTAAAAATGTGTGAAAATAAATCTGAAAGAAAGTTGGACGTGAAAAGGAGAAGATGAGTGAAAACTGACAAGTGACGCCTGTCAACTCCATCTCCGATAGGCTTGATCGCTAGAAGAAGATAATTAATTTTTTCTCCAAGCTATTCGTTTTTTGCAGTGGATGGAAGAGAAAGATGGGAAAGTAACTAAACTGGAACTGGTTGAGGTGAAAGAAAAAATGGGGAGGATGAGGAGGGCTGTTCCAATACTTCCAATTTCACTTGCCATCTTCCTGTGCATTCTTAATGTTGTGCTTCCAAGTATCGGTAAATATTTCGGCGGATTACTTCTAGAAACTTGAATATGAATCTGAGGCCTATACATAGGTACTTTCATTGGGGCTGGAACCCTTCTCTGCGGTGCAAAATGCAGGCACGAGGCAAAATCTCGTGGAATTAAGTATGGAATTCTAGCAGGATTTTTACAAATCCTATTAACTCCACTCCTCGTCGGCTGGATCTTTAGCATTTACTACGGGGCAAATATGGTTCAAGATGCATGTAAGGAAACCAGAATCTTCCTGCCTCATTGTATTTCTTTCTTATGTATAATAAACCTAATGAGACAATATTATTGTTTTTAATCATCCTATATATTTCTAGTGTCGAAAGGAGTAGATGCTAAGGAAAAAACAACAGAAGAAAATCAACAGGTTCCATGATCTGTGAAAAAAGTTCAAAAGTTCAAATAACTATCTTTTCCCATTACAGAATTTTCTTTCAATAAAAAATAAAAATTGTATTCCTTCCTTCCTTTAATAAAATTCTAGTTTCATTTCTACGAAATCATGGGAAGGCAATTTGGTTGATATCCAGTCTCATTTAAAACTTTTTTTTTACTCCCTGCAATACTAGAGAACCTCAATAGAATATTAAAAATTTCATAGCTAGCATTTATTTTGAATTTTCCAAGAACAAAAGGATATGAATATACACTGTATGAGCAAGAATTTTTGGCAAAGTGACAAAACCCTCGTTCATTAAAATTTAGTTCTTTCTTTCTCCTCTAATTCCCCAGTGATGCGAGTCGAATTAGAGCGAATGTGGTTTCTTAAAAATCTTTTCNCTCTAATTCCCCAGTGATGCGAGTCGAATTAGAGCGAATGTGGTTTCTTAAAAATCTTTTCAATAGTAATAAGAACTCAAAAGGCAGGAGTAGAAATAAAAGAAAAAGAAGCGGACATTACCATTAGAAATACCCTTTGGCATTGAGAAATTACAGAAATAGATCCTTTACATAAACAAAATTGACAGGATGAAGATTCTCCCCTAGGGAAAGACGTTGACCTTGTCAAGGGTCCCTTTTCCTTAATAATCAGGACAGTTCAAGGTAGACTGAAGAATACAGAAAACAAGCGTCTTTCAAAAATGACGCATCCCTACGGCTACGTCAAAGTCATAAGTGTCAACGCCTCACGTGAAGTTAATAACGTCAGTACTTCCGATTTGATCTTTTTTCCTTGAACTGAATGTGTGTAGCTCATTGAACTATTACTGTTGTTTATCCCACCTCGAGGGAAGTACAGCTCAGAAATAATGGAATGGGATTCAGGTTACTTGACCCTAATGGAACTTTACAATGAAAAATTCCATTGGGTTTGTTGTCGAGATATTCCCGGTCTCCTAGCATGGAGTTCATGCAAATCAACCAAAATATTTAGTTATTAGTTAAGGCCGGATTTTATCCAGCCCTCCCTCGAAATAAGATATGTATAATAACCACCACGGGGCTTTGGACATAAGAGTTTTGCTGTTGAATCCAGAAAGATACGATACGAACCACACGTAGCTAAAGTACTATAAGCAGAATCAGCAGCTCAAACGCCACTTAGTAATCACCACTCAAAACTCAAAGTATCAACTACTCTTCTTCGCTCCTAAAGCAGGTTGACACAAGCCACGCGCTTCAAAAAAAACTTTTATCTCCTCAAAGAAATCAGTTATTCAAATTAAAATCTACTAATAACGCCACCAATTAATAAACCGGAAAATTTTCATTTCCCACTGGTGAAAGTTCGCTTTCTTCCTGAAAAAATTCTCATCATCTTCAAAGGACCTAAGAACTAAAGTACTCCTACCAAGGAAAGGGCAAAAAGTCTTGCAAATCCAGCCGTAAACCACTGGACTTTAGGGTAAGTAAACTCTTAAAATTGCGGGGCTGTTTAATTAACCGGAATCTTTTACCACAAAGTTCCTTCTTAATTACGTGTAAAAAAAAGATTGCGAAAGAAAGTCAGGCGCGTGGGCTGGGCCGTAGACTCCCATCCCATCAGCCAATCGACCCAATTCACGTCCTGCAAAAATATTCTCCCATCCTCATCCTCCACCCAAAAAGCAAGTCCCGGTATCTGCGTTTTCCTTTTTGTTTGCACAACCACACTTGCTTTACGTAATAATTCCGGCACGTTTCAAGGTTATAGGTTAGCCCCAGACTTCCTTCAAAACCCAAATGCGCTTTGATTTCCAGCCTCATAAACAAAACAAGCTCAGTCTAGGAATGTTATATTTTTAAAATCCAGTCCTCTCGTTACGCATTTATAGAAATCCAATTCTAGATCAAGGGCTAGG
The DNA here is from genome assembly GCA_019776545.1 of Brachystomella parvula. Lineage (NCBI taxonomy): Eukaryota > Metazoa > Arthropoda > Collembola > Poduromorpha > Brachystomellidae > Brachystomella > Brachystomella parvula. Next base: position 2,292 of record JABASM010002499.1, on the reverse strand, counting down.
CTAGGAAGCTTTCACATTCAGAAAATATAGTAAGAAATTTTACAAAGCAAGCCCTAGAAATCTTTTATCCTAAGAAATTCCCAAAGAAATACGCCATTGTTTTACCAATCTCAAAAAGGCATTCCTTGCTTTTTACAGATTGCTGGATATTGGATTGCTCAATAATTGTTCCAAGAATTTACCACAAGCATCCACTAGAAAGTGACCTCACTTCAAGCTCAAAAAAACTATCGCTGTCGGGATTGATCTTTTCTTCTTAATCATGTCATACAAATCGTTCCCAATTTCAATAGACGGAAGGCGAAGACGCCGCCAAGAATCCCTCTCATCCTGTCAAGATACAATTGGCCAAGTGGAAATCCAGGGACAAGCGAATTTGTACTTTTCTGAGAATCACTCATGGTTCCAAGGAACTATCAGCACAGATGGAGAGTCCAACTACAGTCTCTACGGAGAAGCATTGGAGCCTTTGACACCCCCCACTAAGTCCAAACTCCAATCCTTATCAACGAGCTCAACAGGAACCTCAACGCCCTATGACTCAGACGAAGAATACCTAGCAGACTCAGCAGGACTTCATCATCATGGGCATGACGATGGTCAAATGGATCTCATTGATTCTGTTTCCACCTCCTCTTCCTCATCCTCCGGTACAAAGGGCACAATAGCTCCTGCTTCACAGGATTACATTATTGAAGGAGCTGCCAAGTGTTATAGAATGACCCTCACTGATGAGTACACCGGCCTCATTTACAATTTCCCAAAGATCATCGTAAATAGGCATGCAAATGGAAATCAAAGCTTCCTTCTCTCTTATGACGACAATACTTCCATTCAGTTCAGAACGGAGAATGTCTACAAAGGACAGAGGGCAGCAATGATTATACAGAGAACTCTTGGTTCATCTTCCTTGCTTGGAAAGCACACAACCGTATATTCTGGAGATATCCAGCTGGAGTTTCCTGACAATTGCATTGCTCCAACAAAAATCTGGAGCCTTTGAATTTTTAGCTATTATTACTGGAACCTTCAAGCTTCCAACTAACACAAATACCTCCTTTCTTCTCACCTGTAACTAACTTTATACTTACTTATAGTTATTTCGACTTTAATTATGGTAATAAAAATATGACTCGATTTAAAGCTTCTTGGAATCTTTTGAAAACTATTGGAAATGATCCCATAGCGGGTTTATTCTCTGTAAACAGTATCAATCTGATGAGCAGACTAAAGAAATCATGGTTTTATAGCACCGAAACTACTGATTTCAACGTACCCGTACTTGTTTAAGCCGAATGTCGGGTAGGGCACTGCATCACTTTAGTTGCTCTCTACATATAATTAAAAAGAAACAATCGTGGTTAGCTTGACCTTCAGAACCTTTCTGTACAGAATCGTTGGAAAACGGATTCCTTACATTTTGGAGGACTCACGAGCTGTGGCGACAAATTCCGTTCGAATATTGATTTTGGTACGAATTTCTTTTCCTTGAGCGTATCTCTCGACGTACTAGAACCAGTGCCTTCGTTCTTGGCCTTTTTCAGTTCTTCCAGCAGCCTCTCTTCCCGTTGTTCCTCAATGCTCGGCTTGTAGGGGGTGTACTTGTCACTTAGAATGTTTTCAATATTGTATCCGACTACTCCAACTACTGCTGCTACAGGAAGCATGATGACAGGAGCGTAAGTTCTCAGGAAGGCCCAAAATACCGGCAGCATACCTACCTCGCGCTGATCCGCCACCGGCCACGTCCGGCACCCGAATTGGTACAGTGGACTCAGTAGTCAATGTTCACTAAGAAGACTGATATTATACCCAAAAGCTGTTTTAACGGATACGGACACAGTAAGTTGCTAATTACTAAGCAAAAATTAACATTCAGTTTCCAAAAAAGAAAGAAAAAGGTAGTGGTAGTGGGTTTCGCGCGATTGTCCAGCTCGGTGGAAGGATTATTTTCCTGCTCAACTCCCCAATCCCCAGCACCGCAGCTTTCCTTCCCCGAGATTCTAAAGGAGGACGGCGAATTTTGCTGTAGGAATCCCCCCCCCCCCTTTTTCCGAAAAATATAATAGGTTTTCAATTAAACGCACAGTATGGTTATATTTTTTTTTAGAAGCCCTAAGGGGGTGCGCTTATTTGAGGCCGTTATTAGGAGGAAGGTGCGTTTATTTCAAAGGGCCTCGACCAGTCCAACTTTTTTCATATTTTTGAGCATAGCATTAACGTGTTGACCTATATTCCATGACGCCGAAAAATACGGTGGAAACGGTGAGCTGGTACTTGCTGTGAAATTAC
>JABASM010002498.1:0-10920 GCA_019776545.1 Brachystomella parvula | reverse complement strand
CCTTAGGACCAATTAAATTTTCAAAAATGTGCTTTCCAACGTGAGCATCAACAGCAGAGAGTGGGTCGTCGAACAAATAAATGGAGGCTTCCTTGTAGGCTGCACGAGCCAGGGCCACCCGCTGCTTCTGCCCACCACTCAAGTTAATTCCCTTTAAAAAGCAAAGCAAACAATGAAATAAATCTCTTATTCAGCTTTTTTTCGTCAGTGTTTTTACCTGCTCGCCGATTTCAGTCATGTCACCGTCAGTCAGTTGCTCCAAATCCATACGCAAGGCGCAGGCGTCAAGAACTTCGTTGTAACGCCTAGCCTTGAATTTATCCTGAAATAAAATGTTGTCCATGAGCGATGCGTGTTGAATCCACGCCCCTTGCGACACGTAGCCCAGCGTCCCCTAAAATTCAAGGAGTACTTTAGGAAATTCTCATTTTTATTTACAAATCACTTCACGGCGGATTTTAACCTTAACATTGACCACCCCGTCCAGTTTAATCAAATCCCCGAGAAGTGCGTGCAGTAGGCTTGATTTTCCAGACCCTGTATTAAGCCCAAAGTTTCACAAAATTAGAAAACCGGACAAAAAATAAGAAGCATTTACCAATGGCTCCAACAACGGCTATTAGCTCCCCTTCTTTGACTCGCAGATTGATATTTCTCAAGGTTGTCCTGTCTTTAGTCCAAGTGAGTTGTCCATTTTGAATCACAATTGGATCATCTTCAAAATAAAATTTTATTGCAGTCATTTTACGATTGGCTGGACTGAGTGAGGCTTGCTTACCGAAACTCTCGTCTTGCGTCACAGCGTTTTCGTCCAGTTCTTCCATGTTCAAATACTTGTTCAATCTCTTCATACTCACCGCAGCTTGAATTGCGTTTGAGAAAAGCATAGGTACGCTGGAGATCAGATAGAAGCTTTTTCAGTTTCTTGGAATGCTTAACCCGCTCCGCAATTAAAAACTTACAGAATCATTGGGCCTTTCAGAATGTTGAACAAGGTGAGGGCTACGAAAGTATTTTGCGCGTTCAGAACATTTGAAGGGTCGGAGTAGAGGTAAGCCGCAAAAGTTACAAAAGCGACCTGTGAAAAGTCAAATACAGTACCGTACAGTGGGATGATAACGAACGGTAGGATATTCTCGAAAGTTCCATGCGCTAAATCGGATAGACGAATTTGCAGAAGCTGCAAGGTGTTCTAGGATAGGGCGACATGCTGAACCCTGGGTTTAAATTTTGCGGAAATCAGTTCTGCAACTACACAAGGCTGCAACTGCTACACAATTTAATAAAAATAAAACAAAAGCAAGATTCTGCAGAATCGAAGAGAACACTGAAAGCATTGGCTGGCTAACGCATTTCTGAAGCTTGGAGCCCCTATCCTACCACCTACTACTGTAATTTGGCAAAATAGGTTAATTATTGATAGATGGATCAGGGCATTATGTCAAGGAATTTAGAGCTTGAAGAAATGCTGCTTATTTGGCAGGTTTTGTTTTAAGGGATGAAGCTGAAAAGCGTTCGCTATAACCCCACTACACGCTAGTAATCGTTTCCTATGCATTTAAAAAAGGCTTACGAAAATCGGACTGCTATGGTTCATAACTGTCACTAGTGCTTGGATAATTCCAATTTTCTTCATGCATTTGATTTCTTGACTTCGAATTTCCTCAATCCGTTTCAGATACGAGGGTTCCCAGGCATAAAACTGTGTAATTAAAATTGAGTCTAAATCAGGAAAAGAGGCATGGATGATGTTCATACCTTTAGGACTTTAATTCCACTAATTACTTCCGATGTGAGCTTGATTCGTTCATCCTTCAATTTCATTTGAGCCATTTGGTAGCCCCTTGCGATCCTTACCAGCCACAGTGTGGTTGGAATTAGAATAATCATGAGGAAAATCCCAGCAAAAACGCTAAGTCCAAGCTCGTTGTATAGTAGGTACATTGCAACAAGACATTTCAAGGGTGCACCAGCAGTGAGGTTGACCCACGGCAAAAAATCATTGGAGATTTTGTTCGTGTCCACGCTCATAAGATTCACTATCGCACCAAGTGAAGATTCTGCATAGTAAGTAGTTTGAATTTTTAAATAAATGCTTTCAGCTCATAGGTTTTTTTTTCCAATTCCTGTGTCCGAAATAGAGGCACAAATTTGGGACGAAGGGTACGGGCGGACCGTTTGAGACAATTTTAAAATTTCAACAGCCTAGAATATTCCGTTTTTCAAGTAGATGCTGAAAACGGGTTCAATCACTCTCGAATTTCTATTTTCGAACTGGAAGAAAATAGAAAAAAAAGTTTGAATTTTTCCCAGCGCAATTTTAAATTTTCAGCTGCCATATTTAAAAAAAAAAGACAATTCAAGGGTGATTATGTCCATTTTCAAAAGCATCTGTGCGAAGAGTAGAATTTTTTAGCCCATATTCATTTGTCCTTTCTTCAAAGGGTGCAATTGTACCCATTTAGACTCAAAACTTGGGAACTTGGGTCTTAAAAAAGCTCGGAATTTCCACTTTTTTTTAGCTTCTCTATTTTCCATAAATAAATCAAATATTTTAAGTTGCCTACTAGCTGCCCACAATAATGAGCAACTTATAAATGTCTCAGAGGGCCCACACGTACTTTTCGTCCGAATATCTTCCCCTATTTGTATTACCTTTTCTTGAAGCATTTGAGATGGCGAGCGTCTTCTTGAATACTGCATTGGAAATTGCAGTTTTCACTCTTATGGCAGTCAACCAGGCTCGCCATCCACTGTAGGCACTGAAAATGGCTTGAAGCGCAGATGAAGAGGCTATGACGGTGACGTAGAGATATCCTCTCCATGCCGGTTCGCTTGTGTTCGACACGTAAGCAATCAGAGCCCTTGTGTGAATCAAGCAAATCAATTTTTAACTATTCTTCCTGGTACAGGAATAACTTACCTTATTATTGGAGGTTCTACAAAGGATAGCATGTCTGCAATCGGAAGAAGTTATTGTAATAATTGTTTAAATGAAGGAATTACTGGGGTCAAGTACCGGCACATAATCGAAGTCCAATCCCGTACACAAAGTTGAGTCCAAAGCAGTTCAAGGAAGGGATTAAGATTCCGGCTTTCGCAGGCTTGCTAGCCCCTGTGCTTGTTTTGTTCTTCCTGTCAGGTGATGAGAAATTAAGGTTATTAAGGGATAAAAATTAGAAAATTGAATGATTTAGATAGTTTACCTTGATACTTTTGCTTCTTCTTTTTCCCAGTACTTTATGAATTGGAGTGACTGGTTATGTGACCGGTCATTTGGATTGAGCTCCCAGAGGTCGTTCATAGTCAGCGTCTGCTTGTATCCCTTCCACGTTAGCCTGTCGTACCAAAGGAAAAAGAGTTTGCAGAAAAATGAGGACGTCTTTTCAGGGTTCCCAAGCTGAAAAACAAAAATTCCAGGATCGTTTTCAATTTTAATATTTTTTTATTGAACTTACGTTTCTTCGGTTTTTTCGAGTTTTCGGGTTCTTCAAATGGAGAGTCCCCCAGTAGTTCTAGTATAAATCGAAGGAGGATAATCGGAAATGCAATTATTCTCGTCAGAAAAATATTCTCCTTCTATGAAGCAGAAAGACAAATATTAAAATTAGAAAAACAATGCTCAGTATAGCTATTACCTCTGCATCACCAAACTTGACAACTGCTGTCCGAAACATGATTATTGAAGCCAGTAGTGTAAAAAACCAAAAGAAAAATTGGGATCCTGAAGAAAAAATTCCTTTGCTCCTTGTAGTGATGCAGAGCATCAAGACCACCACCTGAAATAAACAAAAATCGTCCACGACTGTGTAATTCTAAGCGCCGATTAAATTCTTCATACGTATCCCAGCAGCTGGACTGCTGGAGAGAGCCAGTCGAGCACAAAAATCGCTGTAGCCGAGCCAGACTCAATCCCCAAGCGGAGGAGATGCGAGAAATATATGAGAACCAATAGGAAATTGAGGATCGTTTTCCACCTTGTCAGGGTACTAAAGGTTGAGCGCCAGCTACACCACTTTCGCTTTGATTTCCTAACATTGTAAAAATCAATCCAGCCAAATAATGCTAAGAAAACTAGAGGGAAGAAAGCAAGTGCTGATGATTCGAAGCAAGGTGTGAAAAACGGATCCGTAGTATTCCATGTCAAGTCCCAATCCTAGAACAGGGAAACGTATTAAAAAAAGGCACAAGAAAAACTGAAGAAGTCTAGGAATTTACCCAGAACTTGGTTCCACAAAATTTTCCCATTTTGAAATCAAAGAAAAATTTCAGCCGCTCACTGGCCCTGCCGAATCCAGAATGCTTTCAAAAACCAAGAAAGGCGATGGATGGGAGTTTTTGTAGGAAAAGGTCAAGGGAGCCAGCAGAGAAGAGGATTCTAAGAAACAATGACTGATTTTTCTTTTCTTTGGGGTAATTAGCTCAGTATCTATAATTTATTATCATGTCGTTTGTATTCATGTTAAATTTAAAATGTTTTCAGAAAATATAAAAAGCAAACTGAATGCAGATTGAGGTTATCGAAGAAAACGGTCAAGGCATTGTTTAGTTTTTCTCTGGGTCAATTTTACTCTACTATACTCATTTATTGCCTTCCTTTCGTACCATTTGATGGCAAGTGGACATAGGTTCTCGCCGGCAGAGTCAAGTCATTAAGGATATCTTTGACAAAGCAGGGGTCCTATTGAAGCTAATCACTTAGAAAATGAGTGTCAGTAGTGGAAATTTCTTTGCCTCATGGATTTCCTCTGAAGCTCGTTACTTTATTACTTATAATAATGTAGTTCATTTAGTTTAGCAACGATTCGAATAGATTAAGTCTAATTATTATTTTTCATTTAAAAAGCTAATTTAGCTATAGTTAGTATTCCTCTCCGATATATTCTCCCCTGGATTTTATTTTAAATGCAATCAAAGCATTTAGTTCCTAGATTAAATCTTGTCAATCTAACAGCATTATAAAATTTTATCACGCTAATATAATAAATTAAACGAATTAACCCATCCCTCTCACCATATTAATTCAAATTGAGCACTAGTTAAATTATCGTATCGGACGAGGAATATTAAAGAGGCGGCGTAACTCCACCTGATTGCTGCTGACTGTATCTCTCCCATGAAGAAGAAGGAGGAGCTGCTCCGCGTGCTCCTCCTGTAAATGATCCTCCTCGTCCAGACTGAATTCCAGAATTCAGCTCACTAAAATTAGGGGGTGGAAAAGGTAAACTATTTGGATTCGGAAAAGGGAGAAGACCTAGTTGTTGAGCGGCCAGGAATTGAGCAGCTAGTGCGGCCTGAGTCATGTTCACATCTACTTGAGGTGGCCAACCTGGCGGTAGTAAATTTGGTGGGATTTGGCCAGGAGCAGCACTAAAAATAAATAATCAAAAAAATTAATTTTCTGGTTGAAATAAAGTAACGAAGAAACAGTAAATGCTTACGTTCCAAGCCTTGAATCTGCTGCGGCTGGAGTTGCAGTGGTAGCCATCCGTCGGCTAACTCGTGGATCCATCATAGCATCACCCCCTGGGATATTTGTCGGGGCTGAAGAAGGACCTGTCGAGAGTGAAGCAGAAGGTGGGGAGGATGGGTCTGGAAGGATGGAGATCCCACCTGAAGTGCGTGGACCAAACCTTGGATCGAGTTGTAATTGTGCTGCTGAGAGGGTGTGCTTGATATAAGTGTAGTCAATTGGTTTCACGCCCGCAACTATATCCACCCTCCACGTCATTGGTGGGTGGGAATTTAAGGAAGCGTCAATCATAGTTGCAGGTCCTGTGGGTAAGGATTTGAAGAGTGGTGGTGGACTTTTCCTCCTGTCTGACGGGAGGTCATTCGTGCCCAGTCGTAAATCCACATCTTTGAACTCTTGTCTGTGTGGTGGAGGTACGCGGAAATCCGTGTCACGGAAAGGACCTTGAGAGGCAGGGGGGTCAGCACCTCTCGGATTTAATCTGAAGTCGACGTCGCCTCGTCCTGGAAAATTTGGCAATAAAGGCGGGCTAGAAACTTTACGATTGGCAGATGGGTCGGATTCAGTTGACTCAGTCGAAGCGGCAGCTGCAGTTTTCCGTATTGCTGAAAGCACAGATGCAAAGTCCACGACTGGCTTCTTTTCACTGTAAGATTTATCCGGAATTTCTTTGAGAACATCCGTTATCGGCTTGTCCCCTTCCTCGTCTGAAGAATACCAGCCGCGATCATCTGGTTTCTCTTCTTCAGCTGGTTCCTCCTGATAAAAAAAAGTAAAATAGAATTTTTAAAAAAGGTCCCCTAATTTTAAAGCATCATTCTAAGAACTTACCATCTTTTTCTGATTTTTTAATTGCCTTTCTTGGATTCTCTTGAATATTCCTCGCTGCATCGGTGGCAAATGTTCGGGTAAATCATCACCACCCAACTCATCTTCTCTCTCATCTCTGGGTTCCTCCGTCTTGAACTGGGGAGGTGAAGATGGACTTCCGGCAAATGGTGTCTCTTTGTAATGGTTGTTTTCTTTACCATCTTGAGGAAAGGAACGCTGAATCGAGGATGAAGGAATTTGCAGTGATGCGAGTACATTGGCTAGTGTCGGATTGTGAACAAGATGAGGCTGAGGAGGTAGAGGTAGCTGATTCGGTAATAAGCCCATTAGTGGAGCCATTCCCATAATACTAGGCTGTTGCTGCTGCTGCTGGTGATCCTGACGGTCATTCCGATCACCACGGTCACGATGATGCTGCTGTTTGTGATGGTTGCCGTGTGATGGAGAGGGGCCACCTTCTACAGTTTCCTGATAATAATTTGCAATCCCGGCTTCTTCCATAAGCTCATGAAGCTTTTCTTCATCATCCCTCGTAGGTTGTTCCCATCTTGTTCTACGGCGATCATCGTCTCGCTCTGCAAAATATTTTTCCACATTTAATTATTTATCATCTCAAACAGAAGAAAATTTTTTCATTACCTTTCTCTTGTCTTGCGAGTTCACCATTTATCCTGCTTTCCATCTTCGCCATTAGATTGAGAGCACCTTGGCGGTTGAGCCGTGGGAAATCTCCTAGAATTTCCTTGGGGGCAGTTTCGATGTGCTGTAAATTAGAAATTAAATTTACTTTTTTTGTCTCAGTTTTGGTTTGTTAAATAAAAGATTAAAATTACCTTTAGCAGTACAGCCTTTGTAACTTCATTCATGGGCTTATGACTAAATTTGCACTGGTTCTTCAGTCCTTGTTTGCAGACGAGTCCAGTATGGTAATACTTACATGGGAAGTCATTGTGCAAATAGAGACATTTCTCCTTCTTCGCACAGCAGTCCATCATCCAAAATTTACAAAGTTCCATTTTCCTGGGTGGGACCGCATTATGAGAAAATGAACACTCTTCATGTGACTTCTGGCATTTCCCCTGCATGTAGTAAGAACAGATTTGGTCTGATTTGTGAAGAGGCTTGATCGGCTCTTTTCTTCCGGAGGTTGGGCGGCGACTGCCTCTGGAATCATCCAAAGCTCCTCGACGCCTCCTGCTAAAATGAGAAAATTTAATTTAAAATTCGATTAAAAATTCAGTCTAATAAAAATTCTTACCTGTCAGCACCACTAGGAGATCGGGACTTCCTCCTGCGCTTTGATTCTGGTGAATTCACAAACTCCTCCAACTCGTCTTCGTAAATCGGGTGTCCAAATGGATCAACCTCGTAAAACTTCCTCGTGTTACTAGACCCACTCAGCAGTGACTGTGGTGGGGAAGTTGAGGCTCCACGTACAAAAAGATAGTCCTCGTCACCCGTAGGCACAACGTCTTCGAGCCTTCGAATCCGCTTCTTCTTGTCTCTGTCACGATGAGAATTTTTGTCGTCATCTTTGCTCTCACTACTATGCTTCCGCTTCTTGTCAGATTTATTCTCCTTGTCTTTATTTCGCTTCGAGTTGGCATCTTTCTCTTTGTCCTTGGAGCTGGATGAGTGATGCTTGGAAGAGGACCGTTCTTTTTTGCTTGAACTTGATTCTTCTGAAGTGGAGACATTTTCTTTGGCTGGGGGAAGTTGAACTTGAACTTCTTCGTCGTCCTCAATTTCACCCTCCTCTAAATCTTCTTCATCTTCTGCTTCTTTGGCCCCTTCCGACCCTGATTCATTTTTGGCTTCATCTTCCGGATTTTCTGACTCAATCGATTTCACTGGAGTAGATGACATGTCTTCCTCATTTTCAGGAGCATCGTTTGAGTCGTCAACCTCTATTGATTCCACCTGGGGGTCAGTCCTCTCTGCAGCATCAGATTTCGGCTCTTCTAAAACTGGTTCGGATTTTGGCGAGGAGGGGGTGTCGATTTCATCGGCTATGCTAGAATCATTTATATCAGGATCCATGGCTTGAAGTGGAGCCGAGGCTGAAGTGTCATTAGACTCCTCTATAATTTCATTCGATGGTGAAGCGATGCCTAGAGCATTAGTTTCATCCTTCTGAGCTCCTCTATCTATCTCTGCAGAATCAGCATCGACAGATTCCTCCAATATGACCTCTTCACTCGGCCCACTGCCGGATTCAGGTACTATATTCCTCTCAGAAGCAACTGCCAGAGTCAAATCTAATTCAGTATCTATTGGCAAGCTTACTTCATCGTCAACAGGTTCAGTTGAATCTGGTTTCACATCATTCACGGCTAATTCATTTGTTGAATCAATATCCTCTGCCTCCATCTCCACTACTTCTCGGGTTTGTAGCTGCAGGTTCTTGGGGTCATGAAGTATTCCTGCAGTTCCTTCTGCTCTCATTAAAATATTTCCATCATCATCATCATCCTTGGCCTTCATCTGTATTTCTTCTTGAGGGAGCTCGGTGCTATCAATTACATCGTCCCCACTTTCATTCCAGCTGATTACCAGTTGTTCAGATTCATCCATGACTTCTGGATTCTCCTCTACTTGGCTTGTGTCATCCATTTTTATGTCAGCTCGGGACCTATGATGAAATCCAAGTTAACTTAAGGATGAATGCTACTCCAAAATTAAAATCTCGTCGTTTATAATAAAGAATATTCAATTCTGAAGGGCTCATGTAGTTACTATTCGGGAAACCATGTGAAACATGTCTGACATTACGTATAAGTGGAAGGAAAATATATAAATCCAGACCTCGGATTTCAGGAACAATGAGGAGTCATTAATTAATTTAGAATGTGTCAATGTGTCATTAAAATGCTTCCTTTCCGTTCTTCTTCGTCAGAAAAAGGGGTGAAAAAGCCACTCACATCACTTTGTCCTCCTGACGTCATTGACATACATCCACTCTGACACGCCCCGTGGTGTCGTCACGAAAAAACTGACTCAACGGTGGGCCAGGGCTCCGGAACCTCTTTGGGGAGCCACTTTTCTTCTCCAACGGGATTTTGGGGGTGTCTCAAAAATGAAAGGACAGAGTAAAGGGGATTTAACGTGTAAGTTGTCCAACTACTTTTTTACTATCTTGAAACTGGGCGTTATGAAGAAGGTAGAGAGGAAGGAAAAAAACTCAAAATGGAGGATGGAAAATGGGAAAAATGGAACGTTAACTATGAAATTTCATGAAAAAGTACTGAATTATAGAGATAATGATAGGGAAAAAGGATATGAGAGAAGTAGAGGGAGTACTACTGTAAATAATGAGCTGAAAAAGATTAATTAGTAAAAAACGAGGATTAATTAATTTACTCCTTGGGTCTTGGGTTGGGCTGATGAGAACGGTCAATCAAATTTCAACTCTGGATTATGAAATTTACGACCAAAAATTTCTTGAATTTCACCAATTTCCCGAATTTAAACTACCGAACGATGATGGTCTCTCTCGCATTTCATGGAAGCGCTTACTTATGGACAGTTGGAATTTTGGAACCAATTACTTCTGTGTAGATTTTTTAGAACATTTGGATTCGTGTGGTGAGAGTCACAGAGAAAAGTTTGTGTGCTTGTTGAGTTCTGGTACATTTACCCGACCTCAAGGTTCCGTGTGTGTCTGGGCAATGAGAAAATGGAGTTGAGAATGCATTACAAATTCAGTCAAGTTGGACTACACGGAAAAAAAATATGATGACGAGTGATACAAGAGTGGAAATCCTCTTTTCCTTATGAGTAGAGTGCTTCAAATTCTCGGGGGTCGTCGACTGACGAATAAATCCGCTTATATACAAGGGGAAGAGGGGAAAAAGGGTGGGGTGTTGAGTCACGAAAAAAATTAGAAGAAGAGACAAGAGAACGGAACTTCCTATTGTTTTACCCCTCTCTTTTCTACCCCTCCTCTCCACGACCATTACCCCAAATCCCGCTACCGACATAGCGGTAGCGAAATTTAGTAGCGGGTGGCGTTTCCCGGCTAGGGGTAGCGATAAGCGGACAAACAACTGGCAATCCCATTCTGAGTAACCCTAGTCGTCATACATAGTACGTTGGTACAGTTTCTGTACACCCAATGCCCAAACTCGGTCCCATAGGTCGGTACAGTCGGAGGTACTGGTGAGTACTATCCAGCCAGGTTTCAGTGAAACCAATCGCGGGGGTAAAATCCCATAAGTGGCTTGCCTTATCCTTTCCCTAAAACGGGCAAAAAAATCGCTCATGGATCCCCAGCCTTCCCTCTTCAGTGGAGGTTTTTCGAACAGTTTTTGAGCAAAATAAACGTCCACCGCTGTGACAGAAATCCCATTTTGTTTCTATTTTTCATCCCATTCCATGCAAGTTTGAGTATGTTTGAAATAAGTTTGTTAATCGCAAACACGTTTCATGAAGCTTATTTAAGCGTCCACCTAATTAACCTAAATCTTATTTCAATATGAGGATACCGGCAAAATAACACTAGGAAAGCTGCCCCATAGAACCCAAAATTGTGAAATCAAATAAACCGTGCAAGACGGATGTATGGAATAGTGCGAGAGAACCGGGTATACCGAGTATACCTGGGGGTATACCTGATA
>JABASM010002497.1:0-10930 GCA_019776545.1 Brachystomella parvula | reverse complement strand
TAAATTGTTAGGTTTTTTGCGGATTTCGTAGCCGAAGGAGACCGACACAGCTATGAATTTCTTGAATTTGACTTTGACTAACACGTACGAACTAAAAATCCGAAATAGAATGGGGTCGGAAATTTTCTACCACATATGAACTAAAATGGATTCGACCGTAGGAGAAAATTTTGCTTTCGACCATAGGAGATTCGACCATGAGAGCAGTAACCACAAACGCTAAGTCATCGTCGCCAATCGAAAGGTTCGGAGACGCTCGCGAATGAATGAATGAATGAACGAATGAATGACCTGGAATGAATGAATGTTCGAATCAATGACCCGCTTGCCCACATATGGAAACCCGCCCCCCGCCCCTCCACCCCCATTCATTCTTCCCCAGCAAAATTTCCCATAAGGCCCAGGGGTATAGCTTATGCGGTAAATCAAATTATATTTTGGCTTTATGTTAATTTAGTAATCCTTTTTTTTATTTGTTCCTTTTTTTTATTTGTTCCTTTTTTCAGATTTTGTTTTGTTGAAATTATCAATCTCCTTCAATTTTTCTTTAATTTCATAAAAATGTAGACTAAGCATGCAAAGTAGTTTGGAATTTTTAACGGGAGGCGTCGTTCGTTGACTGAATTTCGCGTGAAAGAAGGAAAAACGTGGCTTTGAGAAACTGGATTTTCAAACGACCTCCCATACATATAAGATATACCCTAGCAAATCGAAAATTTTACATGTTGAATCCCATAAGGATTCGAAAATTCTTGGATTTTCTTGAATGAAATAACAATGCGATGAACTGCAGCAGAGCTGTGTTACTTAGAGAAACGTTTTTCAATTTGTAATGTCTTAGGGAAAGGAAAGCTCCTGGGAATTTTTTATCTTTGGATTCACTACTTGGGTTTTATTCCGAGAAAGTTCTTACTCTGTATTAATCTCAGGATGGCTTCTTTGCGTTTATTCCTATATGGAAGTGTTCTTGAAAAAGAAGACCACCTGTAATCCGTCTTTATTAACTTTTCTGTTTGTTTTCTCCCGCAGGTGGCGTTGGGTACTTTCGCACAGAGACAAAATTCTTCCCACCGTCATCAGTGCACAACAATGGGGCTGCCATTTCCAATGGCCCAAGTTCGAATAGTAAACCATTGAACAATGCATCACTCACTCAACAGTTCCCACCGGTGTCCATAATGGAACTTCCAGAACCACCAATACCTCTATCGGAAATTGGGCCGATTCCACCTCCTCCCATGTTCAGTACACCTTCTCCCGTGATACCTCACAGAACTACTGGAGATCCGCCCAATTCCTTCCAGTCCCATCGTGAGCAACTTCAACAGCAAAAAGAAAGGGAGCAGAACCTAGCAGCCGCCATAGCCATGGTTGTACAAAATGCGAGGAATGTTGACATGTACCACCTTTCACATGGTGAGAAATCGAGAAATAATCTTGCATTAATTCCTACAAGCGTTTAAGGATTTCCCGCAATCCAAAAAATCCGGCATCTGTTCAGTGCCCGCAATCGAATGAAAAAAGAAAGGGTCGATAACTTCCGAAAAAGCCTCAGCTATCTCACCTCTGAGATAATTGGAGTTCGGAATCTTATTTTTTCCACCCCTTTGGGGTGACATGAGATGAACGAAATCAAACCCGGGTTCCGTTGTAAGTATGAAGTTAAAACCAGCTATTTTCTTACGCGGTTAGTTAATCTTTCTCCGCGACTTTTAGAGGGAAAAGCGGCGCTCTGCGAACGGCCGCCTAGTGCTATCCAGCCGGTATGAATTTTGTAAAAAAGAAAGAAAAATCATGTTGGCCGAATTCCGAGAAAATTTAGGGCAAATTAAAGGGTTGGAAGGCTGAGGTTTCAGAAAATAAGGAAATAGGATTTTTTTTCCCCCAGCATTTGTGGCTAGAGAGCTCACAGTGTTGGATTTCCTATTGATTTATTTGAAACAGACCAAGAGTTGTTTATCCAGTAAAGCATGAAACAAAGAGATTTACTCGCTTTCCCTCCTATAGCTACATTATCTTTAGGGAAAATAGAGAAACATAATCGAGGAGAAAACAGTTTGGAAGATTTAGGCTAGGAGGGTAGTTGCTTAACCCTTCTGTTCTTTATGCCCTGGGAATTGCTTTCCTTTTTAGACGTAAGCTGATATAGCAGTAGACTCGGCTACTGTTGCTCATCCAAGGAAAACGAAACCATAATCAGGGGCTGGCCATGACAAAGATTTATGAACTTCTGTTTTCTATGCTGCTGACATTTTGAGCTTAACTTACGCATTCTAGAAAAGCAGCGCTTGAGCCACCATGCTCGTGGAATACAGAATTTTGTTTCACCTTTTTTTTAGCGCTTTTGAATATATCTCTGGTTTTTCATTATCTTGAAAATTGAATTTGAAGCAGAAGAGGTTGGGCGTGTTGACATTTTCTGAACTGGTTATTTACACTTTTTTTCAATTTTTGTAGAAGAGCTTGTGGATGGGTCGGATTCTGAGGATGAGGAAATTGTAGAAGCAAGTCTGAATTCGGTGAGACGAGAGGAAGTGGATACGAACAAGGTGGAGGAAGTCCCAGCCAAGGAACCACGTCTCAATGCTCAACCCGTCAAGTCTGCACTCAAGAAAATGAGGAATGGCGAAGGTGGGGCTCCCGGTGGTTCCGGACCATCAACCCCAACACTTGAAAACAAATCACTCGGATCCAAACATGAGCAACATTCCAAGTAAGCTAAGCACCCTCGTCTTGTGTTAATGAAGAATAGGAAATAAGGTGTGCTTAGGAACGTGAGTTCAGGAACCTCATCTTCTCACCCCTGTCTCTCTCCAGCTGAGCACCTTCATCATTATAATTTGCAATTTGCATAAAAATGTGAAGTGAATATGTGTGAAGTTGGAAGTTCAGGCTGATCGGACTCACGAGGGAACCTTCAGCTCAGACCCGTTACGCGCAAAATTCTGTGCACGTGTATCGTTCCCAAATAGTAGTGAGAAACGAATATCCCAGATTTCCCTCAAGACACTTTTTAGTTTTTCAGAAATTTTCATCTCCTAAATCAGCTTTTTTCAATGACGACCGACCACTTAGAAATTCCAATCTTTATGTATAACGTAATGGGGGTCCTCAATTTCGGAAAAGCAAAAAAGTGTATGGAGTGAGTTTCAGGGTCCGACTTTCTCACCTGTTCGGTCGGAGTGATGCATGTCCATATCGCGGAGCTCTGAATAACCTGGATGTTACTCGTCTAAGCTTGTCAGCAATTAAGCGTCAAAACGGGCTTCACTAACTTGTTTTCTCATAGTAACACTCGTGTTCTTATCTATTTATCGCTTTCCTGCATTAATAAGGAATTACTCAGAAGGCGGTAACCTTTGGGATCAGGATAATTTCTCAATTAATTAGTTTCAACAAAAGTTAAGACTTCCACGATCATGAATCCGGTTTCCCGTACTAGAACTCTTACGGAGGATGCATGGACTGGGATTTATTGCAATTACTAAAAGTGTAGTGGTCTGTCTTTTATTTTATGTTTTGTTTTTTATTTTTTTTAATCTATTGATTTATTTATTTTCATTTTTTTTTTGGGGGGGGGGGATGCTGGGCGTGCGTCCCATTGATTAATTAAGGCATGGAAGGTGAAGGTCTTAGTAGACTTTTAAAAGATGAAACATGAACAAAACCATAAAATAATTTTTTTTTAAAGAACAAGGAATTGATTTTGATTTCTGTTTTTATCTTTAATTTCAGTACAAGGCCAATTCGGTTTGGACTCGCCCTAACCTCGTATCGAGATAGAGATGAGTGTAACAAAGAAAATTCCAGACCACCGCCAGCCCTTGACACATCCAAAGATGATGACTCAGAGGAAGATGGGCCAGTGCTCTATAAAGATGAGGAAGATGACGACCAGTCGGATGATACGGGTATGTCACATTCCCCGTAATGTGTCATTTTCATTAAGCTCATTTTGGCACAGCTCAATGCTCATAATTTCCACTCCGACGCCTACATCACGAACCATCGAGATCAAAAACACGAGATTTTCCTCATTTTCACTCGGATTTAGGGGTGCTGCTAATTAAAGTCAGGAGTGGAGGGGGGAGGGATCTGTGTTCCATGAGATTTTGTTTGTTTTACTTTTATTTACACAAAGTTAAATTAGAGAACGTAAACAGACGCTCACTGATTTTGAGATGTCAAGATGCAAGGTGAATACGTACGAAAATGAATTCATTGTTGCATAATAGGAACGGCGCCAGCAGGTGACAAACGCATTTTACGAGGAGGAAGGACGATTTTACAATTCTCCATGTCCAACTTAGATGAGCGCGTGGAGTGATCAGAATTTCTGAATTTCCATTCTCAAGAGAAAAAAATTAATTGTAGGCTGAGAATCATAGTTATTGAAGGTTTTTCCCCATTGACTAACATTAGGATGAGCAGTCAAGCAGGGCGGTGATGACCATTTGAGGATTCACTATGGAGAGCGTAGGTAGGACGGCGTCGCCGACTAGTGATTCCTGATGCTAATCCTCCTATTTTTGATTTTTTTTTTGTATTATTGGGTCTAGTCACTACCTTCTGGCGTTATATCTGATTTTTATTAGGTAAATCCAGGTAGCCTTTGCCATTTTCATCTAGTAATGAAGAAGAAGAGATAAAAGTAATTTCATTTTTAGCTAACTTTGAAGTTAGAATTTCTTTTGTTTTCCTTTCTATTGCAATAAGTGGAAGTGATAAGAAGTAAGAGGAGCAGCTGCAGCGATTATTAGGAGTAGAAAAGGGGATGAGGCTATGCAGATTATCCATTTTGAGCGATTAGAACTACTCTGGAGTGCTAATAAACTTTAAGTGTGGCTGTGGGGATGATTTAAGTGGTTAGCACTACGGCTGGAGCTTGTGGGAAGGTTAGCAGCTCCAGTTCAGGATTTGGGATTGAGTGGTTAACACCTGAGAAATTGATAGGTGGAACTCTCCAGGAAATTATTTTCCAATCCAAAAAGGATGTACAGTTTAAAAGTGAATTCAGGGGCTACGGTCCTATTCAAATTCCGAGTTCGAATGAAAAGTTTAATTCCAGTGGCATTGCTCCGTGAGTTAATTTCCAAGGCAAAAATAATAGCGCGAGCCGATTTTAGCCCACCGGTCAAGGCAAATTAATTTTTTTTAGTTTATAATATTGATAATATTTTCTTCTATAATTTCAATGATTTTTTTTATGAGCTATATACAAACTCTCAAGCAAAAACATAAATTACTGAATTTTGGTCACTGGTAGGCGATAACCTCATCCAAAATTTAATTGCATGATTTTGAAATTTTAGATAATTTTAATGTTGATGATTGGAAATTCAAACATTAAAATTATTTTAATGTTTGAATTTCCTGAATTCTAGAGTTTTTGGTTAATTTAAAAATTTTTCAATTCTGGCCAAGGTAAAGTAGGCAAAAATACACGCGTCTCGTAGAAAAACATATCGTCTTCGTCGGTGGAAAAAAATGAAAACCTGCTGGAATTAGTACTGTACAATGAGGAATCTAATGTTTTGATTTTTGTTTTCTTTATAGGGAGACTAGCTGCCAAAATCGCAAGAAAGGACAGTCTAGCACTGAAATTAGCGATGAGACCAGAGAGGCAAGAACTGATTGACCGTAATATCATTCGAGTGGTGACGGATAGGGAGGTTCAGGAGTCCAAGGAAGCCATTGGTGCCAAATTGATCAGGTAAGTAATTAATAAAATTGGCTTACTAGCCTTGAACTCCTTGAGAATTTCGGACTTTCCAAAAATAGAATTTTAAGGTCAGCATGCCCATTACATTAGAATGTATTTAAACTCATGAGCGTTATGCAGATTTTAATATTTAATGAAGATAGTTATAGAATCTAATTCTGGACTCTATTGTTTTACTCTAGGCGGCTGAGCATGAGACCTTCGGTAGAGGAGCTGGAAGATCGGAATATACTTAAAAGTAAGTTACATAAAGCTCGAGTATCCCGTGTCAGAATAATGATCTAACTTGATGGTAATGTCGACGTCAATGAATTAATTCGCTTGCTTATCTTTAATTATTGCTTACCTCACCTAAGGAACTGGTAAAACTTCTGAATCCAATGATTTTTTAATTTTTACTAATTTTATTCACCTTCACTTTCACTTTGGTTAAACGTTGGCGAAAAAATACTATAATTTGATAATTCTTTATATAATTTTTACTAGTAATTTTTTTTTTCTAGTTTCTTTATTATTATTTTATTACTATTATTTTTTCGTCTTGTGATGCTAATTGGTTGTTTTTTTTACAGAACAAACTCCAGCAGAAGAACGGAAATTAAAAGAAGAGAAGAAGAAAATGCTTCTTCGGAAGCTCAGTTTCCGACCTACGATTGAAGACTTGAAGGAGAAAAAAGTTAGAAAATTTGGATTTTCAACGAAAACAGGCATATTTTCATTTTCCCTCACACATTTTGTTTTTACGCAGATTATTCGGTTCAGCGACTACGTTGAAGTGACTCAAGCACAGGAGTATGACAGACGAGCCGATAAGCCCTGGACAAGACTCACACCAAAGGACAAAGCAACCATACGAAAAGAACTGAATGAATTTAAAAGTACAGAGATGGAAGTTCATCAAGAGAGTCGTCATTTAATTCGATTCCATCGGCCATAGCTTTACTTAAAAAAATAGATAATTATTAGAGCTAAAGTTTGTAACTGTAATTTATTCAAGCGCAAGCAGCGGATGAGACGAATTGGACGGAAACTCGTGATGGAAACTGTACATGTCGTCTTTTTATACGTAGACATTAAGTTTTTTTTTTCGAAATATTGAAGTCTCTTGGTCAACTATTTTTCTTGCCTAAGCCATTTTCATGCTATTTAGCTGTATTGTGCTGTTAAAAGGTTGTGGCAATCGCCTGGTAATAAGCGATGTGGAAGCGTGCCTAGGACTTTCCTATGGTGTGGCATCGCCGCTCATTCGGAGTGTCCAGGCACAGTTCTTACTCTTGACTGATGGGAGCTCCAAGTGAATTCTTGAAATAATTATCAATCGTAGTGCTTTAAAAGATGAGACGAATTTTTGTGTGAAATGAAGGAATTTTCTATTTTTAAAAATTTCTTGTGTCTTTTTGCTCAATTTTTTGTGAAGTGGATCAAAGTCACTCCAAAACGGAGTTTGAAAATTTAGAAGAGAAAAACCTGAATTCAGAAATTTTGAGATGGAATGGGCACCAAAGCAAATAGAACGAGTAAAAAAATAGTAATAATT
The DNA here is from genome assembly GCA_019776545.1 of Brachystomella parvula. Classification (NCBI taxonomy): domain Eukaryota; kingdom Metazoa; phylum Arthropoda; class Collembola; order Poduromorpha; family Brachystomellidae; genus Brachystomella; species Brachystomella parvula. The sequence continues at coordinate 3,671 of JABASM010002497.1, read as the reverse complement.
TGCTACAAATTTTCGTTATGGCCTCATGCTCTTAGAAAATTTGAAGAGCAGAATGTTAAATGTAAGAAAACGAATGCATCTGCAATTTCACTAAGATTAGTTAATTATTAATTATTCTAAGAATATTCTTATTATTTTAATTGATTAACCTAATCGCTCCTTGCGTTGTGCAGTTATTACGTCTCGTATTCGTACGCATCTTGTGATTGTTTTTTTTCGAAGATTTTTTGGTATTCTTTTTTTTCCTGTCATTTTTAAAATAACGATTTTTATTAGAGATTCGTAGAACTCATTACCATCATCAAACCTCAATAGTTTCTTTTTCTTATAGAATTCCCGAAAATCAGAGTACAAGGGCTTTAGATTTAAGAGAAGCAACCAATCAAAAATTACCGTTGGAAATCAAGATCACAAAAAAGCTCATTGTTCAATTAACCTGAGATTAATTTTTACTCTTCCAATAATTATGTAATGGAAAATCCAAGAATAGAGTTTTAGTTTTTAATTTTATGCCGTTATTTGTTAAATAATACTTTAATGAGAAAGGACTGCCATATTTTATTTCCTGAAATGAAAATAAATCCGTTGTTTCAGTGCCTATGAAATTCAAATCACAGTCGCAGCCAATCCGTTGAGTAGAAAAATTCCTTGTTTTTATTTTTATAATTTAGTAATCCTAAGTGTGACAATTCCTGTTGTTAAACTATAACTCGGGAGTGTTTCTCGTAAAGACGAGGGGGTGAGGGGTTATTCGCTCTTCGTCATGCTAGTGAAAAAAAAAAACTTAAATTACCTTGAAAACTTGACCTAGCGCTTATGAATAGTAATTCCTTTATATAAAAATCCTCGAAAGTGAGGCGTATGAGAGAGGGGGGCGGGGGGTTGTTTGTTGTTCCCAGTAAGCAGCCTGGGGATCCAGCAGAAACCCTGGACGAGGACTTAGCTCAATTCTTAACTAAACTTAGGATAGGAGTACGTTATTTTTGGTTCCAGGAAATCCGTCTTAGCACTAGGCTCTTCGATCCACGTGTATTAAAAATTTGTGAGTAATAAATTAATAGTTCTATAATAGATTTACTTAACTTTTTTTCGTATTTTTCTCTTCTCGTAGTAGATCCAAGCGCTCGCAGTTCGTAGTAGGTGAATTTTGATGAAAAAATGTCAGTCTTCCTTCCAGTAGAGAAAAACGGGAAGCGTTTATTACTCGCAATCGCTGCTCTGGTCCATAATGCAGCCTATGTTGTCCTCTGGTCGTCTCTCCTTTCTGTAATCATAGACTAGACCATAGACGGACTCAATGGCGGCCTGGACAATTGCAACACTTCTCCCAGTTACAGTAATACTGCCCGTTGAGAATATTTTAAGAGTTGCTCCAGTTTCCTTGATTTTGTATGTACAACCGGGATGGAGTTCAGGTTCATAACTGTGAATAGGAACAGAACAGAGTTAAAAAATGGAATCAGATCAAACGATTAATTGAATGGGGAACATTGCAAAAGTGCATAAGTCATTGACGAAGACCCACCTGGCAATTTTAGGATGTGCGGAAGCAAAATCAGAGATTTTAATAGCAAAAGGCATCGTACACGTCGCCAGTACGTTGACTACTCTGTAGTTTGTAAATTTAGCTTTGAATCCTAGTTTTTGTATAATACGTGCACAACGTCTGGCACCTCGTTTTGCTTCTTCCTCTGTTGATGCACCAGTCATTGTGATTTTCCCAGAAGACCAAATCGAAGCAGTACATCTGGGTCGACGGAGTCTCATGACGAGCATCTAGAAAACCATAATGAAAGCAAGTGAGTTGAATACACTTTCAGCGATCCAGCAGCCAAGTCTCGCATGCAGATTCACGCATAACTGGATCTACTCCTACTATGTCCATACAAATTCCCAGCAAACTTCTAATCGCTTAAAGTCAGGCCTGTGAGCACAACAATGAGACATAAACATAGCATCAAAGCTGATGGCCACTACCGCCGTAACATCACTTCCGGTAAAGCAGTCACCTTGTTCTACGTTAAAAAGTGTAAGGTCGTACTACTTACCGCCATGGCCTTGTGATACTCGACGTTTAAGCCAGTCATAGCAATCTGACGGAGGTTCAAATGACATCGGACACTGAAGCTGCAGACTACGTTGTTAAGGATGATATCGAGGTTCGGTTCGTGCTCGTATTCAGTTCCATTTCCATTACTGGATTGCATTCCTCCCCGTACAGAGATACCACTGGCCTGTAGAGTCGATTCCCTGCAATTATTGCCGAAACAGAGCTGAAACTAAAGAGAAAGTTAAAAGGTCACGTCCTGACCTTCCTGTAGTATCATTAAAACTAAGATTTTAATACGGAACTTTGACTTTTCTTCACTTTTTCCGTTCTTGTTCTTTTTTATGTTCTGGCGATGACTCGATCCAAGGAATTTTTGAATTTTGAAGGCCTTGAGCCAGGGTTTCAGATTTTGGCGTGGAGAGGGCAATCAAAACCCACGCTCCGAAATCCCCTTATCGGTGTTCCTGATTTTAGAGTAAAAACTAACGTTGAGTGGGTTTTACTTAATGAAATTAAAAAAGTGACGGGGACTTAAGCACACACAGATTCTTTAAGATTTAATTAATAAACATTCTGAGCGTTTCGGCTTCCTAACTTCTGTGTTCCTAATTTTGGCTTGGTCAGTTGAAATCCTAGTACCTATTGCCGCACTAACGTTTTTAGGAGCTCTTGGATCCACGGAATCATAATCCAAACAAACAGGTTGTTCTATGGAAGTCGTATATGCTAGTAAACCACCATGTAGGAAATGTAAACAAATTGCCCAGCTAGATTGCTGGAACTTGGCCGAGTTGCTTACGAAACTTTTCTGGCGAAGTATGATTTTTTTTATCTGACTCTATTTTTCGTGAAGGGATCGCTGAGTAGGGTCTTAAGAATGCAACACGACGTTCTGAGGTTTTCTAGAAGCCTTTATCCACGAAACGATAGAGTACTTTTTAAAAGCTTTATTTTTTGGTATTTTGCTGGTCAAGCAAGATTTAAACCTTTAAAACCGTTTCTACAGAACTCACTAGGAGGGTCTGGGAAAATCTCTCCTCAAGCAAAAATCCCATTCGCAGAAATCATGTGCGAATCTCCCCATCCTCATATTAAAATCCCCTCTGAAAATTATAAAATTGGCAAGTGCTTCTGAGTTGAAGGAATCCATGCCATGGTTAGTACCGTCCAGTGCCTTCTTTACGTAGCATGGTTTAAGGAATAGTGTGCTAGATTTATAAAAGGTTCCATTTTCATGGATTGATGTCAATGGGGCTAACCATGGGGCCCTTCAATACAACATTCCCTGCGAATTTTAGAAACTTTTAGAGAGTATTTTCACAAAACAAATTTTCTGAGGGGATTTTCACTTGGAGCCCTAATAAGTTTTGAATTAATTTTATGGGCTTGAAATCTGCATCCCTCCTTTTCGAAATCTTCAAAAAAAACTTGGAAACGTTGATTTTCAGTTTCTGTCAATATTCTGCGTTAATTTTCTAAAAATGCTGAAGTACTATAAAATCCTAGCGTTAGTAGGTCAGTTCAGCAACTCTGCCAAGGGAACGTACACTTATATCGATATCCGTAGTAGGGGAGGGAGGGGGTAAGGAAATATATCGACTGGTATATCGTAGGGGGGGGG
>JABASM010002496.1:0-10932 GCA_019776545.1 Brachystomella parvula | reverse complement strand
AACGCTATCTTATGCTCCATTCAATGCCGAACAATTTGCCGATTTCAAAAAATTTTTTCGTCCAACCGTTTTTTTGAAAATTCAAAATAAATGTGAAAACTATCCCTCTTAGGAACATTTTACGGTAATAGTTTAGAATATTACTTTTGAGTTGACGCTTAAAATTTGACCTTTGACCTCAAAAAGGTTATCCGAGGTCAACATCAGGCTTAACGCTTGTGGGGTGTCCCTAGAAAGCTTATTTTACGCTGAATTCAGAAATATTCGACTTCTTCAGTTCATCATGAAAAATATTTGAGTTCTGCATGAAATAAGCTTTCCAGGCACACTTCACAAGCCTGAAGTCCGATATTGACCTCTGATGACCTTTTTGAGGTCAAAGGTCAAACTTTAAGCGTCAACTCAAAAGTAATATTCGAAACTATCATCCTGCAAAATTTGAGCAAAATCATATGAATTTAAAGTTAATTTTAGCAGACCTGTTTTGTAATGTTACTGCTGCGTTGTCCTTTGCAGTTGATTGCTTGCAGAGGTCAAAGGTATCCGAATCTTTGAATGTGAACTTCGCACATCGATTCTATGCTGAAAACTAAGCAGGTTAAGGGTAAATGGAGTACGGAAGTCACCAGCCGAAAACAGACTCTCCGATGGAATTAAATGAAACTTGGCAGATAACTAGCTCTGACCCAAATCTCAAACTTTCGTACGGGACGGCGCTCAGTATTTTGAATATGTACCAAACTTGGTGCTTCTGTCCTAAAACGTCGCTAGAGAGCATTAAACGTTTCGCATAACGTTTTGCAACCTCTAACAGGCCGTTTTCCCATGATACTAAAACTATACCACACATGACCTTTTCAGAACAGTCAAGTGTAAAATAAACAACGAGCAAAGTGGGCAAAATTCTGCGGACTTAGCTCGTTGTTCACGTTTTGGTTTGCGTAATTTGCACGTTGTACCTGGAAACTTTCTATTCTTTTTTTTTATGTGCGATAACTTTCGCTAGTCGACCTAATTTATATATAGATCAGAAAAATGTTGAGGAGATTCCTTTAGAAAAATTGGCCGCCCTACTTTTAGTACATGAGAGAGGCCAGTGTCAAAGAAAGCCAAATTCCGAATCTTGTAACTAATCCCGAGTAGAACATTATTTCACTACACTTACAGTACAACCGCCGCATCCAAATTCGTCATATCCATCATCGCAGTCCTTTGTGCCATCGCAAGTATCTCCACGATCAATGCATTTTCCGCTTGGACAGGAAACGGAATTTTCTCCGCAAGTTCCACAGCCAGTTTCATCCACGAAATTTCCACAGTCATTCTTCCCATCACATTTTTTTGAGTTGGAAACACAGAGTGGGCCTTCAGCTTCCCCGGATGAGCTCTCACTCCGGCATTGGATCTCTTCTGGTGAACAAGATGAGCTTGGTGGGGTGGTTGGAGCTGGAGAAGCTGGCTGGTTGAGTGCTGCAATTATTGTTTCTAAAAAAATATTACAGAAATAACTTTAAGAAAATCCTGTTTGGTTCTAGTGGTGAGGGGCTTACCTTGTGTTGTATTCTGTTGTGGACACTCTTCCTTAACGATGACTTCCTTAATGACTTCAACTTCTTTGATGAGGGGCTCTTTTTCTGGGCAGCTGCAATCTTTCGATGCACTGGTAGCTGCACCATTTCCAGCACAAGTTTCGCTAAGCCTACCAGCTAGAAATTCAATTCCTGCAAGCTCAACTTCCTTTGCTGAATTTCGAAACTCAGTGTTTCCTTCGAGTAGTTTATAAATTGGGACTAGTTTGAAACTACGCGGTAAAATTTCCGAGTTTTCTCGAATTGAGAACTTCCAGTTTATTAGGATTTCGGCAGTTTTGTAAAGTGGAAGACTCATAACTTTTGGGGCATGAAAGTTTCTCTCTCCTCCCCTGAAGACAGTTTCCGAGTCCACGCCTTGCAAGTCCAATGGGTTTCCCTGTAGCGTTTTGTAAGTCAGATCTTGGAAAATCTTGGGGATTGCTTGCTTGAGGATTTCAATTTTATTTTCCGGTCCTGAAAAGTTCAGCTCAAGGCTACCTCCACCGCTTGCAGCCTCTACAACGTGTGTCCCATACTTTTCAAACAATTTTTTCCATTTCGCTCCAGCAGATGTGTCAAATTTGGGCAGGTTCTTAATTTCCCGCTTAAATTCGTCATTGAATTCTGACTGAGGAACCAAGTTTAGCTTAAATCGAGGAAAATCTTGCACTGCGTGGAACTTGGTTTGCCCAGCACCTGCTCCACTAAAAGGTAAAGAGAGTGAAGATGGCGGAGTTTGAGCTCCTGGCTGAGCCTTGTCAATACCCATCGCTTCTAATAATTTTGCCCAGGATTCTTCAGCCGATGAAAAAGGTTGAGTTCTGACATTTCCGGCAGATTTACTTGAGCTGACGAACTGCGGAATACTGTAACCGTTCTGGGCTATTTTCTGCCCAACTGTGCCGATTTTAAATGGAGTAGAACTAAGGGTTTTCAGCTCAAGAAAATTGTATCCATGGCCGACAGGCTGAAGTTCTAAAACTGGGGCCTTCATTTTCATGCAGTTTAGAAGAATATGGACTCCAGCTTCGTCAGGCTCCACTTCACGGAAGAATGAAGCAATCTCAGTATTTGTTACCGGAAGGTCGTTTAGGTTCTGAATTAGTCGAAGCTTAAACTCTCGCTGCAGCTTCTGGAGAGATTTTGGAAATTTCTCTTTTAGGGCTGAGCTCATGCCTTCGTAGCAGCTCGTACTCAGACCGTGGATTTCTGAGGTTTCAAAACTCTTTTGGGTTTTACTTAATTGCTCCTTATACTCCAAAACCTTTGATTTTCCTAGAAAATAATCAAAGCAGATTTAGCAGATTCGTCAGATAAGGGACACCATTGTTGAGGTAAGGCAAAAAAGCTCGCTTTGTTGGGAGATCAGATGCTTTCAGTGTTCTATGAAAAGAAAATTCGCTGACACACACTTGTGAATGAGCTTGTTTTGGTTCGAAAAGCACTTGTTACTTTCTCAAACGATGGTATCCCATCATCACTTTAGTCTACTTCTAAAGTGGCGTATAGTTTCTCAGTATGACCATTTGATGATGAGCTTTGAGCCACCCGAAACTCACATTTCTCAAGTTGCCCCAGTTTTCCACTGCCAACTCTTACTTAAAAACTAGACTTGCACCTGCTAAGGAACAAATTGTAGATCCAGTTTCCGACTGCCAAAGCCTACTCAAAAATTAGACTTGCACCTGCTAAGCAAAAAATTGTAAGCCCAGTTTTGCCTTGTCGACATCTACCAAAACGTTTTAAGACTTGCATCTACTAATAACAAACTTGGTTACCTTAGTTTCCCTTTGCCAACATCCAGTAAGAGTTGGCATTGGAAAACTGGGGCAATTGAGAAATGTGAATTTCGGGTGGCTCAAAGCTCATCATCAACCATTGGTGACCCCTTGAGGTCACCAACGGTCATTCTCCCACTTCCATCCTTGTACCAAAATTGGAGGTATGAATTTGGGTTATTATTTGAAATCCATCGGGTGGGCTGAATCTCATAAGCGACTTTTTTTATCCTTTCTAATGGTAAAAAATAGAAAACGAACCTATTTTTTTTAGGGTAGGGGGGGGGGGGGCTGAGGTTCTCTAGTNGGGGGGGGGGGGGCGGCTGAGGTTCTCTAGTTTTTTAAACTTACTATTATATTTGTCACGCTCTAATTAGAGCACCGACACAAACAATTTTAATTGATCTTTTAGCCCTCCATCATTCGACACCCAGATTTGCCAAACAGTAGATCTTTATTTCGCTTGTGCTCCGTTAAGGTCAGAGTATATTTGAGAATCGGATTGATTTCCCAAGCGGCCCTTTCTCGTTATTCTGGCTTTATTTCCACGCGCAAGTATTTGAATGGTCTCAAATCTTCAGACAAAGAAAAGAAATACCTGGTGCACTGGATGAGCTTTCAACTCTTCCTTCTCCAACCCCGTTAAAAGATGCGGCAAGTATTGTTCCTCCAACTGGATCCTCAGCTGTAGCAAGCTTTATTCTGTTTTGAAGATTTTTAGGGAACAATTCCCCGTTTGGGAATCGATACGACGAGTAAACCATTGGAAGCTCACTGAGGTCCGGCTTTCCTTCTCCAAGTATGACAAAAATTGGGGGTGGGAAAAGTACGTTAGCTTCAATAACTTGAGCAAAGTTTTGAATCCGTTTAGAGGGTTTCTTCTTATCCTTTTCGCTTACAGACATCCCGTGTGTAAGTAAAAAAACAACATTGGAGTGATTCTCATCAACGATGGATTTTCTTAAGAGATTTATCCCTCGGAGCATGTTCACAAAATTCCCTCCTTCTCGACTGTATCGATTGTCGTTGAATTTTTGGAAGACAAGAACAAGATTCGGCTGCTTTCTACTTAAATCTCGATGGTTTGCCAAAAAAGTGTCAAGGGAGGCAAGAACTTGAGCATCTTTCTCAATTTCCCGCGTCTCACCCAAGCCTGGAGTATCAATTACACAAAGCCTTGTGTTGTTCAGTCCAAGGCGCTTCACTGGAACTTCGTAACACGTTTCTGTAATATCCGCTGTAGATTTTGTCTCTTCTGCCTGAGGTTGTGCTGTTGTAGTACTGAAGAGCAACTTGATCTGAAAAAGGCGCCAAGAAAAGCAATGAGTTTTTCTGACCCGGCCCCTGTTTTCTGACTTGTATTCAGCGGGATTCATTCCCCTTGGGGTCGTCCAACATAATCCTAAGTGCAAATTAATTTCCGGACAGCCTTTATTTTGCAACTATTAAGATTTACCATTGTTGATTTTCCTGAGCCTGAGACACCAAGCAAGATAATGTAAGCGGTTGCTGGGCTTTTGCTGTTCTGAAGTGACTCTAGACCGGCCAATAACCCAGGGTGACTTGGGTTTTCACTCAGAGCTTTAAGAATGCCTTCGGTATTTTCACGTCCTGCGACCGGTGTTGGACCTGGAAGGATTAAAAACTACAGCGAAGCGTAATGATGTAGAAAAGCTTATTCAATGCAACAGGGTCAAAATGTTACACGTAAGTGAAATTTCGGCAAGTAGTGCAGTAGAAAACTTAAGTATTTAACAAATTAACTAACAACTCAAGTTTGCGGAGAAACAGGTAACGGTTTCCACTAGGGTGAATCAAATTTGCCAAGCCGCATCCCGAAACATCCCTTTATAATTTTAGAATTTTAGATTCTCTCTTTTCAAAGTACAAACCATGGATACTATTGTTGCTTACAACTTTGCTTGAAGCGTAAATTAAATCGCTTTAAATAGGATGCGTCATGTATCACCACTCATAAGGGAAACCTGCTGAGCACAGCCACGCTAAAAGTTTTGCTAAACGAGGTTTTTGTTTTTGAAATATTGGCACTTGAATTGAATAACCAGTTAGTGCCTGTCTATAGTATACATACTTTCATTGCCGAGTGCAGTTGCAGAGGGTTGTTTCACCTATTTTGGTTTAAAATTTGGAGTTAACAAGATTACTGTTTTTCTGTTTTGCTTTTTACCATCTGTATTTTCCAAGGCTAAATTAGCCTTTGCTGTTTTATTCGCGTCACATGTGCACGTAAATGATCCCACTGGTTTCTCCCAAACCTGAAAATTAAAAAAAATTTTTAGCCTTGCTGTGTTCATACCATAGTTCCAATTACTAGACGAGACCTCGTGAATCAAGTTGGAATTCTCTGCTTTTAAGACCGTTGGATCTCCATTGTAGTCTTCTTCTTCGTGGACGCGAAGCTCGCACCCGGCCCTGAGTACCAACGACTTTATTTTATTTTTCCATTTTTTGGGAAAGACTTCCTCGGTTCCTCTCAATTTCTTATACTCGGATCCGCAGACCGTGCATGACTGAGCAAAGTAAACTCTTCCACACTCGTTTTTGCCCAGCTTAATTTCATCGCACTTGCAGCCCTGTTCATTAAAATTTAGGGCTTAAAGTAAAGTACTTGGAAATTGGTAGGGTTGCTAAACTAGAATATCTTTGCTTTTCTAAAAGGGTGCCGTCATATACGAGTTTAACATTTGACGGCGGAAAGTAAAAATGGCATGTTTTTCAAACAAACGTTAACGCCGCCAATTTTCCGCTTTTATCTTCAATATTTGTTTCCATGTTAAAATCGTAAGTGACTACACCCGTTAAGAAGCGAACAAAGTTCAACTTCACTCAACCTGGAAGCAATAAAAATTTTTTTTTAAAACTTACTTGATCACAAGTGCAGGCAATTGACTTGAAATTTTCCTGGACAATGGAATCAGTTGCATAATTTTTGCATTGACCCTCAAAATCCAGACCATCACAGGCTCGAATGCTGCAACTTGTTGAGCTTAACTTAAGGGATTTAAATTGTGCCAATGACGATACTCTGGCGACTTGGGTGTCGGGGTACACGCTGCCACCATCAATCCCAAAGCCTCGCCCGTCGAACGCTGCACCTTGATAGAGCGTAGCGCAATCCGTTGCTTTCCCAACACAAATTATTTCATTCCACGCTACGAAAAATATTAATAGATGAAACCCTAATGCTTCACGTTTCATTTTTGCTGCAGGAGAGCTAATAAGCCACTGAATCATCCCTCCCTCCTACAGTCCCATGGAATCTTCTACTATATTTTACTCCTCCAAAAATCAAATGATGAATGAGCACCATGCACCAGCAAGAATTTTAGTCTTTTTCAGGATCAAATCCACGGACTTAGATAACAAAATTATCAATTTCTGGAGAACAAGTTAAGGTAAAATTTGAGTTATTAAAAAACTCAGCTAATAAAAGCTTAGTCAAAGTATGCTGACCTCAACCTCGGATAAGAAGTTCTTTGGAATAATAATAATTGGGAGCAAAGGTTGTTGAACAAAGTAGGCCGATGAGATTATTGTGTAACAGGTTGCGATTGGCAGCGAGTCAAGGAAGCAGAGCCGAGCAGGATCAATGGATAATTTCTTAAGAACAGCTTATCTAAAATTTGGCGTGATGTCGTGTGTACCGTATGATTGATTAAGGTCGCGATAGCGGCCACCCACACAAACTCGTGTCGCCCCGTGTCGCCCGTTCTTTCCCCTTTCTGTTGTACGGCGCTCAGTCTCACTCCTCTTCTCCTTCCCACTTTAAAAGTGAGTGGGCGACACGGGCTTGTGTGGTTGTGAGCGGGAGGCCGCTATCGCGACCTTAATCAATCATACGGTATACCGACTACTTTGAGCAAGGACAAACTTTCTCAAGACTACTTCATAATTTGCTGTACAGGGCAATTACGATTAAACAACACTCAAATAGTTGGGCATAATTCCTCCAAACTAAAAAATTCTAGTTCTGGAGCTTACAGGTATTTGACTCCTAGTTTAAACAAATTTCAACGAAGCGTATAATTCGCAAAGAAAGGTGGACCCAAGCAAAACCTTGCAGCGTTGCTAAGTGTCTCTTCATGCACAGTCAGGATTTTTGCTCCATTTTCAGGCTGTACTACGCTACAATTTAGCGCATTCCTCTGACTATGCTTGTGAAAGAATCTTGTAAATATGCCTCATACTGGTGCGTCAGTAGCAAAAACACATAGCTCATTTTCTTGCATTTTGCAAAATTCTGGAAGATTTTGTGACGACCAGAAAGAAAGATGCTGGCCGCTCTCATACACCTGTATCTGCTACGGGGCTGATAATATTCGTTCAGAGATCCAGAGATCAAAATTATTTCCGAAACGGTACAATCAGTGAAGATAAACACCAAGGCTGATTTGTTTCAAAAATAAAATTTTAACTCAGGTCGTACAGTGTATTAAATTATCTTTTTCTTAAATTTACTTAGTGTTTATTAACAGTCCGTTACATGATTTTTTCAAAAGCGGTCTTTATTAGGCGCCCAGCTCTGGATAGAAAAGAAGATTTTATTTCAAGGCACAATGTCAAATTTGACCTTAACCCCCGATAAGAAATTCTTAGGAATTAATAAACCGAGCATACACGGGTGTAAGTAATAGCGCGAGTGTACCGTGTACATATGCACGTTTTAAGAAGTTTTTATGCATTTCTGAAGCTTTCTGAAATTTTTATGAATTTCTGACGTTTTGTTAAACTATTATGAATTTCTGACGTTTTCTGAAATTATTATGAATTTCTGACGTTTTATTAAATTTTATGAATTTCTGACGTTTTCTGAAGTTTTATGAATTTTGGGTGTACGGGGTGTGTATGGCATATGCACAAATGCACCATATATACAATATGGGACAAAAATCGAAAATATTCAAAACTTTACCGATCGCTGTGAAACGTAATAGTGTAGGTCGAGGGACCCTAAAGAACTCTTATACAAAAAATCAAGTGAATCACTCTAACCGTTCTAGAGATAACCTCCGGACGGATGGACTAACATTGCATTCGCATGAATAGCTAGCGCTATTAATAATAGACGGGAAAGGAGTTATACTTCATTTTATCCCAAACCTTGAGTCTTTACAGTTTTTAGCAGGCCGGATTCTCTAGCGTCTCCACAATTTTACTAATCTAGCTTTGATTTTCTTTTTATTACAGTTTGAATCTTAAAGGGAAATTTGGTTTTGCACAGGGAAAACCACGCAAATTTTGCACGCAAATTAAAAATGAAAACGGGCTGTAGCTGCGGACAGGGGCTGTGGTTTCGAATAGTTGTTTTTGTGCTCTTCACAATCTCCAGGCAAGTTTAAAAAAGTTATGTGAAAAGTATCATTGAATTTCTTTTTTTTTGTTCAGGTTTTTTTATACAAATAAATTTTCGTGATTGATGTCTGCTGGTTTTTTTGGCGTTATATTGCTTTCCTGGTCAGCTAGTGGCTAACTTAATTTTGTACTTTATGATCATTTGCAGTTGTGAAGGGGAGATATTGACTTTACCCAGTAAAGTTCTGAGCTCTGCAAACACAGGGAATTTTTTGAAATGTCCAAACGAAACAGCCATTCTGGGTTTCCGTCAACGCGTAGCAAAAGATGAAATTACGGATGTACCGATTGGCATCGACGGATTTTCTTTCTTCTGCGGTGATCCGCTGTCCAAACCAACTTTCCAAGGTACTTGGGTTGCAAGTGAAGCTCCAGGAAGTCCAACTGTCTCCCAGGATTCCGACTACAGCCCAGAAGCACTCTGCAACGACGGATCCATGGTAATGGGGTTCAGGCTTCGAGTCGGCGAGCACAAGAATTCTCCATCGCTCACAAATTTAATCGTGGAGTGTATGGACGTTGTTACAGGCGCTTGGACTTCAAAGAGAGCTGCAGGAATTAATACTGGAGAGTACACCGAAAACTTACGTTGCGAACCTTCTAAATTCATTTGCGAGTTTCGCATGTCTGCCACAGGTACGTTTTTAATTTAGAAAATTTTGCAAGCGGGTTTAGACTTTGGGATACCTAAAAGAAGGAAAACGTTTGTTCGGCCCGCTACGCAAAACAGGGAGGAAAAACTTACAATACCAGCTACCCCTCCAGTCGATTAACACTAACCCAATACTGGCGAATAGCGCAGCAGGATTTTTTTTTACATAATCAGGTAGTCGCAATAACGGTTTTCAAAATGGGTACCGGGCGACCGTCGGCATTTTCACGGTGCCATTGCAGTACGCGAATTGTTTTTTATTTCGCCAAGAAAAAAAATATTTTTTGATTTTTAGATTTAAACAGCCAAGTTTTTGACGGGTTAAGCCTAAAATGTTGTGAACATACAGAAGAGAAAGAGCCGACGTTTGAAACTACACCAGGACAAATCGTAGTCGGGGCGTCTGAAAGTGACTGGGGAGAATGGGGAGAGTGGGACTACTGCCCTTTTGGTACGTACGTATTCGGGTTTACCCTTAAAACTGAAAAGAGCGGAACTGAAGCTGACGAAACTGGTGTGAATGGGATTTCGCTCCTCTGCCGTGAGCCAGTTGTAGCCTTGGATGCATCCGTAGGAGCCACGCTTATCTCAAGCTTGGAAAGCCCATGGGGTGAAGCGGGTCCGATTTCTGTTTGCGACAACGGACTGGCGGTTGGATTTAAATTAAGAGTTGAGAGTCCCCAAGGTCCTAGCGTTGATGATACAGCTGTAAATAATTTTGGACTCATTTGCTCACCTGAGGAAGGTAAAAACCCAGAAGTCGAGGGTAACGGGCCGAGCTGGGGTTCTTGGAAACCTAGCCAGCTATGCAATGCAAACCAGCTGATTTGCGGACTGCAGACGCAAGTTGAGACTTCAATGAATAAGACGAATTACTTCAATGCAAGTAAGGATTCAAAATCCTGCTCTCAAACCAGATACAGTAGCGGGCATGAGCAAATACCTTTTCTTTACTTTCAGCTGATCGTATTGGGCTTAACAATATAAAAATCAAATGTTGCGATGTGGAAGAGGAATTACTGAAGAGAGTTGAAAATGCAACTGCAGCAGGAGTTGTTCAGAAAAAAATGGTGTAATATTTTTAGCTTTTTTATTACTATGCCCCTTTTTGGAAATTCAATATATTTTATACCATCATTTCATAAGTGGTCTTTCTGGTTACGTTAATTTCAGAGCAAAAGGGTCGTACGAGGACGTTTTTGGTATGGTTCTATCAGCTAAGCCAACGACGGATTTCGGATCTTGGGCAGGTGGGGAGCTCTGCCCTGTTGGAACTTACGTCGTGGGCTTGCAACTTAAACGGTAAATACGACGAAACCCGGTTCTGCAGCTGCGTTTAGTAAAGCTAAACAAACCTTGATTTTTTCCTACTCTGGATGCAAACGAAAAAATTTCAAAGGCCGCAGGCCTTTAAAATTTAAAAGACAACGGCACATTAACAGTTTACAAAACCTCGGTCTGTTAAATTCGGTGTTAGGTCAAAAATGCAAAATCCAAAAACGCAAATGACCAAAAATGCAAAATCCAAAAATGCAAACGCCAAAAATGCAAAAAAAAA
>JABASM010002495.1:0-10932 GCA_019776545.1 Brachystomella parvula | reverse complement strand
AATTTGCAATTCCCGGTCGGGAGCTCAGGAAGTTTTTTCGCTCCATTAGAGTTTTCCCGTAAGGCGTCCCAAGCGGTTTTGGGGACCCCTGGGTTTAATCGAGCAGTTACGCTGAATTTTCCCTAAACTGAACTGAATGGTATACCCTACCCAAAGTAAAATTTAGCGTAGATTACGATGGTGTCCTTGAAATTTGCAAAAAAAATAAATACAAGGCATTTAAACAGCGATTTGCGGTTTTATAAATTTTTTGGTTCACCTGAAACATGGTTAGCGAGGTATTCCCGCCCCACTGCTTCAACTTCGGCGTTGTACTGAAGCAGGACATTCACATTTGTGACCTCTAAGGGTTGTCGGACTTCGATCAGCTAACCTCACCGAACAAGAAATAGATCAATCTCGATATCAACTAATTATATCACTCTACCATACTTGACTTTTCTGTCGTAAAACATATCCACCAGAAGTTTGCAAACTTCAGGCTGAAGAAATAGCGAGTGGTCCGAGTACCGGGTGCATATTGGGGTTTTTGAGATTTCTATGAATTTGCTGACGTTTTCTGTAACTTTGATGTATTTCTGACGTTTTGAAAAAAAAAATTTAAAAAAGAAAATTTGAAAAAAAAAATTTCCAAAAAAATAAAATTTGAAAAAAAAAATTCAAAAAAAAGTAATTTTTATGTATTTGGTTGTATAAGGGTGTATACCGGGTGTAACTAGTGTATACGGGGGTGTACTATAAGCACGTAAGCCGATATGCACCATAAACCCATATGCACCATAAACCCATATGCACCATTAGCCCATATGCACATATGGGTTAAAAAACGAAAATTTTTAAAACTTCACCGATCGCTTAGATATTCAATAGTGATTAACTAGGGACCCTAAGGAACTCTCATACCAAAAATCAAGTCAATCCGACGAACCGTTACTGAGATAATCACGTCCGGACGTCCGGACGGCAGCCGGCCGGACTAACATTGCATTCGCATGAATAGCGCTCGCGCTATTAATAAATTAAACTCAGGCTTCAAAATTTTTAAATCACTCAAGAGCAATTTTTTTTTTTCAGAGCGTTGTTTTTATGGACCAACATCAATGCAGCATTCTCAATCCACAAGATGCTTCGGCTCCTCCAAAAACCTTTAGTTTTGATGGAGTCTATTACACGGATTCAACTACCGAAGCGCTGTACAATGAAATCACATATCCCCTTGTCGAGGTAAGGATTTTCAAATTCCAAGCTGCTAATTGCTCCTGAAAGGACAACGGTACATTAACATAAAACGAAAACCCAGGTGTGCTAAAAATCACTCAAAATTCATCCGATTTGGCTCAAATTTTGCAGAATGACTGTTTAGAATATTAAAAAATTTTTGACACTTAAAATTTGACCTTTGACTCCAAAAAGGTCACCCAACATCAGCTTTAGAGCTTGTGACGTGTCCCTGGAAAGCTTATTCAAAGCTGAGTTCAAAAACAGTTTGTGTTGACTTTTAGGGGTCAAAAGGTGACCTCAAGGTCACCGTTTGACCTTTATAGGTCACCAATTGACCTCCACTTGTAAAGACGACTGAATTTTGAATTCAGCATGAGATAAGCTTTCCAGGGACACGTAACAAGCTCTAAAGCTGATGTTGACCTTTAGTGACCTTTTTGGGGTCAAAGGTCAAATTTTAAGTGTAAAAAAGTTTTTTAATATTTTAAACAGTCATTCTGCAAAAATTGAGCCAAATCGGATGAATTTTGATTGATTTTTAGCACACCTGGGTTTCGTAGCCGTTGTCCTTTATTGAACCTCTGATGCGAAAGCCGATGCTGGAAAAATACAGGGTGTTTAAAGTTAATTTCCTCAGAGAAAGTTTTTAACTTTTTTGAAATTCACTTAATCGATGTTTCGAGAAATTTTTTTTAAACAATTTAACTTCAATTAATTTAGCTTAAACCTTAGCGCATCGATTGCTGAAGAAAAAGCAAACCAGAAATATCGGTTTTTTGAATATTAAAAAAGTGAAAAACTTTCACTGAGGAAATTAATTTTAAACACCCTGTAGAGTCGCAGAGAAAAAAGCGAAACTCATGAAAGAGAAAAAGTGATAATAAAAAAGTGCTGAAAGCAGTTCCAAAAAAACTTCATGAATTTTCAAAGAGGGAGATGATTTTTCCCATAAGCCGAATATACCGCCTTTGTACTTTGCTGTTAAAAAAACTCAAATATCCGGATTTCGAGTTTCATTACTTTAATTTTTTAATCGGTTGCTTGCAGGGTGTCCTCGAAGGTTACAATGCGACAATATTTTGCTACGGTCAAACCGGATGTGGGAAATCCTTTACGATGCAGGGTATCCCTGACTCCGTTCAGCAGAAAGGAGTCATACCAAGGGCCTTTGAGCATATTTTTGAAGGAATCGAAACTTCAGAGAACGTCAAATTCCTCGTTCATGCCTCCTACCTTGAAATCTACAACGAGGAAATCCGTGACCTCCTCGGACCGGACATAAAGAAGAGACTCGACTTGAAAGAACATCCGGACAACGGAGTCTACGTCTCAGGTAAAAACAAAGAGGACTTTAGCACGACACCTTCCATTAGTATTATTATTGCATGATGTTGTACTTCAAAAATATTTTCCTCTACCACTTTTACCATGAAATTGACATTGGACTGGATCGATTTTACTTTCTGAATAATTTACATCGATTCCACCGGTCCGATATACTCTCAGTTTGTTGTTCAAGAGGTGAAATTTTTGTATTGCGTATTTCTCCTTGGGCTTAGCATTAACCTTGAGAAAAACTTAAGGCAAAGCAATTCAATTATTCAAAAGCCCATCTCGTTCGTCATCGTTTTCCAATCCATTTTTCTCATTGACGCTATGGACAGCATAACTGTCATCTTCTACCATTAGCAACTCGTGGCAGCTATTAGACAATGTTCTTTTCGTGTCAAGTTAGCTACCCCACCCCTGGAATGAATTACCTAATCAATCCTGATGACGGGAATGGAATCCTAACAATGGAAAGCAAACTTTTTCGAAGGGGCCAATCAGAATTCCCTGGAAAAAATCAATTAAAATAGTTATTGATGACAGGTCAGGCTTCGCTTTCATTCTAACGATGTAATAGCAGCATGAGTCAAACTTAGCTTTCTGAAAAAAATGAAAATGTTAAAACTGTCCCATTACGAAATTCAGAAAGCTGAAAAAGATGTTATGGCGCAAGAAAACACAGAGTATATAAATCGCATATAATGCATAAATTGCATTGGAGAAAAATGATAATTTCAAATAATGCTACAGGAAAATACCGACCTGCAACAAAATTCCTATGCAACTAAATTCGAGATGTTCAAAAAAAAAAAAAAAAAAAACATTTTGCCTTTACTTACACTTTACAAGCCTTTATGAAAATGAGCTGAAAAAAAGGAATTCTCAACATGGGCACAGAAGCTCCGAAAAAATTTCGAAAGATAGTATGCGTATCGCGAAATAAAGCTCAACCTGTGTGATTTTTTTTTCTTTTTCAGATTTATCACAGCATCCCGTTCACAATGTATCAGAATGCGAAGCTTTAGTTGAACAGGGGTGGAAAAATCGTTCCGTGGGATCCACCCTGATGAATGCAGATAGTTCCAGATCCCACTCAATTTTTACAATTAACATTGAAATGATGACGGGTGATGAGCATATACGAAAAGGAAAGCTGAACTTGGTCGATCTTGCAGGGTCAGAAAGACAGGCCAAAACCGGTAAAATTTTCCTTGACAACATTTGTGCCAATTTTCCTCGCCAATTCTTAAAAGTCAAATTCCTGTACAGGTGCAACTGGAGATCGCTTGAAGGAAGCAACAAAAATAAACTTGTCTCTCTCCGCACTCGGGAATGTCATATCCGCTTTGGTTGATGGAAAATCCAAGCATATTCCATACAGGGATTCCAAGCTCACCCGCCTCCTTCAAGTAAGTAAAATCCTCCCAATTAATCTTTTTCACTTGGGTTTTTAAAATCTGGTTATATGTAGGATTCTCTGGGTGGAAATACAAAAACCCTCATGGTTGCCTGCGTGAGCCCGGCTGACAACAACTATGATGAAACTCTGAGCACACTGCGCTATGCAAATCGAGCCAAAAATATTAAGAACAAACCCACCATAAATCAGGATCCAAAAGTAAGGAATCTAATTAATTTCTAAATCCATTTTTTAGAATATGGATTTTTAAATAACTTTTTATTCTATTTTCGTGGCAGAATTTAAATGAACCATAATTTTCTTAACTTTTTCATTTTTGTTTTTCAAAGGATGCCTTACTCCGAGAGTACCAGGAAGAAATCCAACAATTGCGGCAGCTTCTGGAATCCCAAAAACCACCTCAGTCTCGTAGGCATTCGGTAATTGACTTGGAGCAAGAAAAAGAAAAGATACGAAAAGAATATGAAGCTGAGCTTCAACGACTCCGCCAAAGCTACGAAGCAGAACAAGAAAATAGCCTCAGGCTTCAAGCCGACGTTCAAACTCTTAAACTTCAGTACGAAAAAGATCTCGAGAAAATGGATACGGAGCCGGACCCAGTTGACCCAACCAAAGACGAAAGCTCACTCAGCTTGCAACAGCAGGAAACGCTTGCAAGGTAAATCTGACTAAAAAATAAATCGAGGTATTTGTCTACATGCTTGAACAATGCTAAAAATTCCTACTGTAGGCTGCAAGAAATCGAAGAAAACATGGTGGGAGGAGAAAGGGCTCATGACAAGGAACTGAAGGAAAAACGTCAGAAGAAAAAACGGGCAGCAGAGAAACGCTCCATAGTTACAGCTAATAGTTGCCGAAGTGATGATGAGGAAAATCAGATTTTAATGAGGGCTTATGACTCCATTCAAGAAGAATCCAGGGTTAAAACAGAGGCACTACGAAGGGCAAAGCAAAAAGTAAGGATGACACATTTTATAATTCTTTAATTTCAAAATCTTGAAAATTCTTTGGAATAATTTTTTTTTTCGCCAGATCCGTGCGCTCAATGTGGAAGTTCGGGACCTGTACGCCGAGTTCCAAAATGACAGAGCTGATTACTTGGACACGATTCGACGCCAAGATCAACAAATAAAATTGCTCAATGCCATTCTTGAGAAAATTCAACCAACTATCAGGAGAGACTGCAATTACTCGTAATTAAAAGCAGATTATAATTCCGAAAATTCTTTGTACGAAAGTTTCACAAAAAAATTTCCCTTTCTAGCAATATTGACAAAATCAAAAGTGAAGCAATTTGGAGTGATGAGAGTCTAAAATGGAAAATTCCAGAGCTGGTTTGTTCAAAAACAAAACTTCCACCTGCTGGAGCAGGACACCACAACATAATCAACAACAATAGATCTTCTGTGACGCGTGCCACGTCTCGAACAGCGCCAGGCAGACTCCAAGATGCTGAAGAAGAAACGGATGACGAGAATCAGAAGAGCGTATTATCAAAGGTACAAAATCACCGTAATGAAGAGGGAACGATCAAAGGTGCCCAGGAATTTTTTAGTCGAGGTTTGGCTAATAACCTTTCCGAAAATCCACGGCAGTGATGGGAGCGTTTGGATGTGACAATTTCGGATGCATGGAAGTGGAATGCGACAGGAGATCAGACGCGCCTGTTTCCTTTTTCATTGCGGTTGGGTTACTGGAGAACCATTTTCATGTTCAACTACCGAGAAGAAGACGCATCTTTCCTCTCTTTTCCACAACTTAGCTGCCATGCACCACGCCACGCCACGCCACGCCACGCCACGCTCCACTTAAGCGCTCCCACCGCCGACGCCATTGGTGTTGGATTGTGGAAATATTATTTTTTTGCTCTGGAAGATGTGTTGAGTTGCGTTAACTAAACTCGACTAAAAATTTGCAGGCCGCCTCTGATCGTTCCCTCTTTAGCCCATGCAAAAAAAAAAAAAAAAAAAAATAGAGGGACTTCTTTTTCTGATTATGTTTTTGCAGAAATTCGAAACAAATCAGCCTGAAGTATTTACAGAAAATTATTTCAAACCAAAGCGAGCTACTGAACTGTTGATGAAGGCCCAGGAAGATGCCTCAAGGGTCATTATCAATAAATGGACTGGTAAGCTGCTCTGTTAATTTTTGATCTACGTTGACACTTTTTTCTAATAAATATTTACTCCTTTTAGACGTGGGTGGGAAACCCAATAATACGAACGGTGTCCTCGCCAACTGGAACAATCACTTCAACATATCCAAGCCACAGCCTATCATTGCTCCACCACTACCCCACTCCTGGGGATCCTCACCTATTCAAAACATTGGTACTGAATTTCTAAAATCCAACCAATTTTGCTAGGAAAAATTATCTGACTTTTCTGTTGTGTTCTTTAGGAAGTCCAACAAATGGGTTCATGAGCTCACCAGAAATGAGCGAAGCCTACCGTCGCCCAATGCGCCTTGAAGCCCTCCCCACGGGAGTAACGTCAAAGGCTCTGCGCACGCTAAAGAATCCCCTGGAGGCCACATAATACACCTAAATATTTACCAGCTCTTCCTTGCATTGTACCTTTACCTCAACCTCAAGCCTAACAACCTGATTTTCTTTGCCGAAAATATAAGAACCTAGCCTTTTCCAATTCCAATCTCAAATCAACTATAAGAAATGATGAGGTTTTATTTTTCATCAAGCTAAATGTATTTTTAAAACTTTTTTCCTTTTTTTCTTTTTTTTTTTTGAAAAACAAAAAAAAAAGTTATTCAGCAGAAGAGCTTTCTACAGCCGAGGGAGTTGGAGCTGTAAGCGTCCGCCGCAAATTCTCTTCCTCCTGCTCTTCAGCCTGTATTTCTTCGTCTTCTGAGTCGCTGGCGCTTATGCTCCCAGTGTCTTCCAAATTCTTACTTAGTCTCCATTTCTCAAATCCGAAGAGAAACAGACCCAAAGCTATAAACTGAAGGCAGAGGACTCCAAATGGTTTCAGCCACCCATACGTGTCACGCACTCGAACGAAAATATTGAAGCTTGCTACAGTCTTGCCATTGATACTGTCCCAAAGGGCACAGTGGTACCACCCCGTATTCGTGTAGCTTGTAACTTTGAGTGTGACGTTCGACCACTCGGCATCCTCGCTGTAAACAAGCGTGTCGTTCTGTATGAGTTCGACAGATGAATAGTTTCTGCCATGTATTTTCCAGGTCACTTGGAATCTCTTGTCATTTTCACGGGTTAACTTACACCAGACCAGTGTTTCGTAATTTGTCCATGCTATAAAACTTTTTTCATGCTCCTTGAATTCACTTCCTTTAGCTTGAATTCCTTGGACTACTTTAACTCCAGTCAGGTTGACGTAGCTGTTGGAGTCGGTTGAAGGTGTGTCGCTTGAAGGTGTTTGAGAATTTGATTCTGGGCCACAGGAATAATCGCCAGAATCAACTTCGTGGAAACGCTTAAATGAAACCAAAATCTCTGAATGACTCTCATTGTGACTGGAAATCACGAAGCATTTTGAGCTGTCCTGCTCGGATATGCTTTTGCTCGGCTCAAACTTAGCACAAATTTCTTCCATGTCCACCCAAGCTGAAGACACCGCGCCTGTCCTGGTTACCTTTTTCTGCCATTTGTAGGAAGTGCTCGAGGAAGTTGCTGGGGACTCACAGGTTAAGTTAAATGGTGAGAGGATTTCTACAACAATTTCAGAAAATTCGTTTTTTGGGGGATAGATTTCTGGAGACTGTCCGTTTATATGATTTGGAGTCAATCCAATTCCAATTAAAAATAAAAATGAGACGAAATACATGGTAGCTTCACCGCATTTCTTAGCCTTTTGCCAACTGAAGTTGATTTTTCATGAACAGGGTCAAATTTTCTAATCATGACGGAAGGTGCGGTTTCCGACTTCCTTCTGCTTGCTTTTAGGTAAAGTATTTTCTCCTTTTTAAGAGCTAGGCTAATATTTTCTATTTTTTCTTTATTATTGAACAATGCTTTTAATTTTTAATTTTTTTCATCGTTTATTATACATTAAATAACTCACTGTACAATTATTTCTTAAGTATACATCGTACATAATTTAATCACAGTCTCAATTGCCTTAAAGTTAGGTATGGTGAACAGGTAGTCAAGAAATTCTGAGAACTAAACAGTGTTTTCAGACTGGTACCCCGTATTTGTGACTCCTTTGTCTTCCTCATTCATTTTGAGGCTACTTCGGATAGAAACTCGTCTTATTGTACTTTTTCTCTTGAAAATCAACTCAATTTCTTCATTCGTTCTGTCCTTTGTTTCTGGAATGACAAAGTAGATGAACAATGTCCCAAGAAGGCAGATTCCAGAGAACAGGAAATAAGAAGTAGTCCATCCCATTAGGGAAACCAAGTCTTCAAATGTTTTTGCTGTGACGAAGCTAATTATCCAATAAAATGACGTCACAACTGAAGTGGCCAGTCCTGAATAAAAAAAAACAGAAGAAAACAATTAGAAGATGAAAATAAAATCAAAATATTTCGAGGAATTCGAAAGTGGATTTAGTCAAGGTGTATTTTCTTATTTTCTTACCTCTGGATTGAGAAGGCAAAAGTTCACTAATGACAAGCCATGGGATTGGGCCCATCCCAATATTATACCCAATTATGAATATCATGAACGACGGAAGCGGAAGCCAGTTGAGCTCCATTTCGCTTCCTTTGGAGTAGAAAAATATTCCGAGAGCCGCCAGGCTCACAATCATCACGATTTCAGATGAAATGAGCAAAACTTTCCTTCCAATTCGATCTACGAGGAAGGTTGAGAGAACCACGGTGAGAAATTGAGAAGAAGCGACAATGATGGATGCTAAATTTGGATTCAGTTCTGTTCCAGCCGATTTGAAAACTTCAACAGTGTAAAGTGAGACCACATTTGCACCGGACATTTGCTGGAAAAAGAAGAGAGCGAGGCCTATGAGCGTCGGCTTGAGGGAAGATGGGACGAAGAGATCTTTAAGACGAGACGAATCTTCTTTATCTACACGATACGCTTCCTCGATCTATAAAAAAATTAAGAACAAAATTCCAGAAAGCAGTTTACAGATTTTAAAGTTTTATCATCTGCTTACAGCTTGGAGTTCTGGTCGAACTTGATCCTCTGTTTCAGCCCCACGGAGCCACTGGAGTGATTGAAGAGCTTTATATTTTTCATTTTGACTAATCCAGTACCGGGGTGATTCAGGCATGAATGGCAAGAACACAAGAATGAATACTGGAACAATTCCACAAATTATAGAGAGCATGGCCCAAGATACGAAAGTTCCGAGGATAAAAGTGAAAAGAACTCCAGCCACTAGCATTAAAATCATCATCGTTGCAAGGGCTCCTCGAATCCGCATATGTGCAATCTCTCCAACGTAGACCGGCACGAACACTAAATACGATGCTCCGGCGAAACCTAAGAAAAATTGTTAAATTAAATACAAGCGATTTTAAAATATTCAAATCCAAATTCAAATTAAGTTTTTAGTGAAAATTTCAGTTTCAGGAAATTCCCAGAATTTAAAGTCGAAATTAAATTTTAAATTATTAAGTTTTAATTAAGTTAAATTAGAGTTAATTGCTTACCTGTGATTACTCTGCCAAGACAGACAAGGACGACAGATGAGAATGGATGGGCAAGGGCTATGAGGATCCATCCAATTATAAAGGGAACCGCCATAATTTGCATTCCTTGCTTTCTTCCAAATCTGTTCATGAGGTAGCCGGCAGCAGGTGAGGATAGCAAGGCACCGAGCTAATTTTTCAAACAATTTAATATTGAATTTTTCAGGATTTTTAAAATTATTTAAAATTCATTTGAATCCAAAATATATTCCACACTTACGAAAGTTAGAGACGCCATCCAAGTCTTTGAATTTGAAATATCACCGAGATCACCTGAGGATTCTAAATCTGGAAGTGCTGGAGCTGACCATGCTAACACGTTCCCAAGATTAAAAGCCCCAATCGTAGCTAAAAAATTATGTATTTTGTTAGAAAAATTTTTTTCCAGCCGAAACTATTTGAATTGAAATGCCAATTTTAATTCCTTACCAATGCCGGCTGCAAGAATCTGTCTCCGTTTTTGTGCCACAAAATTAGATTCAGTGGGAGACATTTTTTGTTCTTCGTAATCCCCGTGCCCCATTTATAAACTATAATTGAGTATTTGAATAATTTAAATTTTTCTTATTTTCAAGAGATCGCAAGTTAAGATCCTGAGCTGATGTCTGAATCTAGGTAAGGCTGAGTCTTGCTGTGGCAAGTTTTATATGAAGGGGAAACTAATTCTAAGAAATGGCTTCGAGAAACGTGTCTTCTGACGTGATAAGTAAGATCTCCGTATTGAGACCTCGTTCTTGAATTCATAGGAAAAGAGGCAGAGTCATTTAATTATAGATGTGGAAAAAATTATCTCTGATCTTCATATGGTTAAATCTCCCCAAGAAAATTGTGAGGTCATTTTTTAACCTGTACATGTACATGGAGAGTGTTGATGATTGCCAAATTCAAGGAAAAATTGTGGGAGTGAAATTCGATCAATAACTCGTTATGCAAAAAAGACGACGTCAATACAATGAACACACTTTTAACAGACAAAGCACGCATTCAACAGGGAGACTGGATTATAGAAACACTTTGAACTGGTATTTCAGTCACATTTGTTTAAATTCTTCTAATTGCGGTTAATTAATCTCAATTAACATGCGATTATCAGAAACAGGAAACGTGGTTTCAAGAATTTAAACCAGAACCACGGTAGTGCTCAGCCAGTGGGCGGTAGTTATTTCTTCCGGTTTAAGGTGAAACTCACGTATTTTCAGCATGGGTGAAAGAATTAGGAAAACCCATAGTGGGGCATCAGTCCGATCACTCCGTCAGTCCGTCAGTCCATCACTCCACCTCCAACCTGCGCACTCCGCACTCCGTCAGTCCGCAGTCCGTTTTCT
>JABASM010002494.1:0-10932 GCA_019776545.1 Brachystomella parvula | reverse complement strand
AGCTTGGAGTTCCAAGCTTTTTATAGGTGAAGGATGCCTCCAATTTCAGGCTTGGAGTTTGGCTCTTTTGGAGTCAACCTTCAATGATATCTCCTCAACTGTAATACCACAACCATCACCACGGATGTGGAAGAAGCCAATCGTACTAATCTTCCTCGTTACTATTAAAAACTCTTCCTTTTAAATTTTAAATCTTAGCTAGTATTCCAGAAGGAAATTAAAAGCGTTTACGGAATCTAAATTGAGTTTCTGTTATGGCGGAGAAGAGACGAGGAAGCTTTTCAGTACTTTGGAATGTTTATTTTCATGTTCGCAGCGTCAGCCTGCAAGTAAAAGCAGTTGAAAGATTACTAATTAAGGATAAAAGAATTAGAAGTTGAAAGAGAGCTTGAATGACTGAGAGCCAAGCTGATACTGATTACTGATCCAGATTAGATGAAAGATATGGAACGCCTTGCAATTAAAGTTTACAGTTATAATTTACAGTTGTTTTTGGCTTCTCTTCTGATTCTCTCACCACCTTTATTTAGCTCCGCCTTCTGTTAAAAGTAAAAACTCAAATGCAAGTGAAAGGGGTCTCATCTCGCGAAATCTGTCTCCCTCTTCACGCATTTTCATCGCAAATATCGCAACTTGATAATTTTAGCAACAAAAGACGCTCGGGTAACCACAATAATTACTAATACGAATTCTTAAGGTTTTGGAACCACTTTAATATTAGGCAAGTGCTAAGATTCGCCTGCCTGAATCTTCAAACCAAAAATCTCGATTTTAATTTTTTGAAGCAATAAAATCCTAAAACCTAGTTCTGGAGGTGGAAGAATGCATTTACCTGTCCAAAACTACGTAAATGAGCAAATGGGCCCAGCTACAGCCCCATCCCAACAATACGCGCAAAAATTTCAGCCGAGGGTCCCAGCTATGTACTTTAAAGCTAAATTTTCGGCACCCTGCTTACCCTTAAGTTGTAACAAAGAGGATTTAAGGATCTTATGCCGTTCGCCAATCCGCCATGCTATTATCCCAATTAACAGTGGACTTCCTAGTACTTTTTCCAATTACAATAATAATCTCTATGAGCAGTAGCACGTCAAGCAGTGGGAAGTGGAAACATCAGTTTTAGAAAGGAGCACGGAAGTCAGAAGAAGCATGGGGACAGAGAAAATCCAACAGACTTCAATGAAACTTGGTGCGATAGTTAGTGCTCAATAACTTTTTACTCCACATTGCGCACAGTGTAGATGTTCCTTTTGAATTAATGTGAAAAGCTTTATTTGGACAGACGGGCACGTTACGCACGGGTCAACGTTGTATACCGATTTCTTCGCTACACAATCTTTAATTTTGGGGTTGATACAGGGTGGTTATAGTCACTTGCCCCCGGAGAAAGTTTTCTTATTCTTCTCTGCGAGTTTTCGCGCGAATTCCGCGCAGTGCTTAATAGGGTTCGGAATTGAGCTGAAGAGAGAGTAGTCGAGTAATTTTAGCAGCAGCGAGGAAAATCCTTCGAGTTTTTCTAAAACTGAATGTAAACAGACGGGATAATTAAATTCTCGCCATGTAAATTCTAAAATGTTAACTTCAGTTCATTAATCATCGGCTCAATTGGCTAAGCTAAGGCTGGCTACCCGCCATGCATTCAGTATTCATTTATTAATCCGAAGAACACGGTCACGGGGCAGCTGAGTAGCAATAATAATAACAATAAGGTAAGAAAATTGTTACAGAGCTGATTCATGTTAATTATTCGCTTGTCATGCAAGATACAAAGTGAACTTGGTTCTCATTGCCTTTTGTCATTACACTAGATGATATCCAGCAGGAGATGTAGATGAATTTGAGAATCCGTCATCTCTTTTACAAATGAATAAATCAGCCCTTGGACGATCTCTACCATCTTTATCTACATCATCCGTAAGTACTCGTCCTGCCTATCTCTACTTTCATCTGCAGCTACAGCAGTTAGCTAACAACTAATCCAATCAAGCATAATTCTATTCCTATGACTAGGTGTTTTGATTAGACAGTATACAGTGATGTGAGTTGAGTGAGCGACCGTTGGTCCTTTCAGTACTTGGCATACCAGTTCGCTTCGATTGGATTGGATCCGCTGCTAGCATTCAGTGTGGGAATACAGCTATCTCATACTATGCAGTTCCAGGATTTTCCGATTTAGGCAGCTTACTATAATAGGGTTTAGAGGTCGTTTTAGACATAGAAAGCTATAACGTTGACATTTTGTAATTGATTGCATCTGCTAGTTAATTGAGCCATCGTTAGCAGCTAGCAGCAACGTGATTATCTTGATCAGTTTGTTGTATTCATGGATACAAATCCCAACAAAAGGTTAGAGGAGCGGAGCCCTCTCGTCATGCGCTCATTCAAATATCAAATATCGATCTATTCTGGAGAAACTGTTCTGGACTCTCTGGAAGTGAGCTGGGATCTTTTACTTTTAATCCTTCTTTCTGGAGGTTATGGAGAAAGTGGAGGAGCGCAAGGCTGTTGATATGAGTCCGGATTTTTGTGAATGATTGCTGATGGTGGGGGTGGGTTTGCAGAAGGTGGAGGTTAACAGTTCACCTGGCGCAGGCAGGAATTGGATTTAGTTCTTCATTCTACTGTCAAGAAGTGACGAGACTTCACATCAATGTCTCTTAAATAATAGCTTGTCAGTCACGGTTTTTATATTCTTTCTAATTTCCAGTAGTGGATGTCTTCTAATAGGTTAGAAAAAGAGGGTTGGCATTGAGTACTGGAAGAAGGTTAGGCTGTTCTCGCTATGAAATATTTTAGAAGAAACGTTATTTTAGGATAAATCCTGATGGAGCAGAGCGCATCTTCCTCCAGTAAGGATTCTTCCAGTACGGAAGGACCATCCCACATTTCCCCAGTAACCGACCCACCATCCGCCACTGATGAGCCACCGCCGTCCGGAGGAGGACTCCCACGAAGTATTTCTGACACTAAACTTCGTTCACCGCGACCAAACCTTACGTTACCCTTACCTTCAGTCACGTCTCTCATGCACTTCAAGGTACATTAAATCAGTCATAGCATAAACCCCGAGTTCATTTAAAAATGTTTTAGTTTTCATTCCTCATTTAATTTTTACTGCTTTATCGCTTTGGTTGCTTACTTGGTCTTTTTTGAGGGCGGGGGTTGAAGATGTTTAAGTTTATTATATTTTTCATTTTTCTTGTTGCAGAAGGAACTATGCCTGAGTCGAAGGAGTAGCCGAGTCCATGAGCATCGTAAAAGTTTAATTGCCAGTACGTCACCTACGCTACCACCTAGATGTCACTCACCAGTTTCAGGTAGGATCAGAGATAAATTACAGGGTAAAATAATATGGTAGGGATGAATTTTATCTTCTAGTATTTTTGTTTTGTATCTGATTTTAGTTGGCAGCCCTTTGGATAGTCCGCGCATGTCTCCGAGCCAGCATTTTGCTTTTGCCACTGTAAAAAGAGGAGTTGACGGGAGGAGATGGTCTGTTGCTTCACTACCATCATCAGGATATGGGACGACACCTGGGAGCTCAACAGTTTCAGTAAGCAATCTCGATCTCCCAGAGGGAAACTAAAACTGAATTATTAAATTTTGATTCTCTATCCCTCTTCCAATTAGTCACAATGTAGTAGTCAGGAGAGACTCCATCAAATTGTAACTGGAAATTCAGCCGCTACTCCTCTCGTTCACTCAGATGAAAAACCAGGATGTGGAGTCATTCCACGGTTCTCGTCCAATGAAAGTAATCCTAGTCTTGACGAAGAAGGGCATCGCTCGCCACTCCTCAGACCGCGCTCCAGAAGTCTAAGGTAAGAAAGACAGTTAGCTCACTTAAATTTATTTTGTAGAAGAAGTTGCAGTAAATCTTAGAAATCTTCTAACTCAAAACAATTGCACAGCTGCATTGCTGAAAATAATTTATGCTTATAACTCAGCTTCACTGATTCACTGCAGGCTTCATGCTAAGGGTTTCACAGCATATAAAAAATAAAAAATAAGTAGTTTATGGCTATTTTTTGTTCATGGAAGTTAACACGTCTGGGACTGAAACCGCAGATTTTGTTTGGAAATCAACAGCGAATGGAAATTAATTTTTAAAATTCCGAAGTCTCCTAGTCGTAGATGTTTCCTGCCAGTGATATAGTCTGGTTGATAAAATTAATATTATTTTCACATCGTTAAGTGTAGAGACTTAGCAGATTTTTTTTGAGTAGCTTATTTCTGTAAAATCTGATTATCTCAAATCCTGTGCCGCTAGCACAGATTGCTTGACAAGAACGACCTCTCGCTCTTATCACAGGATTAGTTGTCTTGTAAACAAGCCACTGTCCTCTCGTACAATCAAAAAATTTTCTTGTCCTACATGGTTTTGGTGCCAAAGTGATATTTTATGAGAAATGAGATAAGCTAAATGCAGGTCATAACCATATTGAAAGAGGTTAAGAATGTTATTTTTGAATTTCTTAATCTTATATCTATTATTCTAAACTCTGTTCCACTGTACTGGTATGTTCCTTCATGCTGCTACTACACACAGTTTGGCTTGGCTATGCATTGCTACGCTAGAGTAAGCAAATCTGCTCTGATCTTATGCTCCACTCTAATGGAAGTAGGATTGGAGATAGCTAAATTTTACTTTTCCTTCTTACAGCAGTCCAATCCGCTCACCTCTAATTGAGAATGAGATCGTGCTAATGTATACAATGTACAAGGAGAGATTCCCGAAGGTAAGTTCTCACAGCCCTGTCGAAATTGAAAAGAGAAAGATACATTAGTAGCTAATTTGATTTTGATGGTTTTTAGGCTACCCAGCAGATGGAAGTAAAATTACATAATTTTATAGTTGGTAATGAAGAGCTGGAGAGTGTGGGTGGTGGTGTGGATAAATTATCTCCAGACTCCATTGCAATCGCACGATTCGTCCATCACCAGGTTATTGAAATGGCAAGGGACTGTTTACTCAAGGCTCAAGAGAAACTCATCTCCAGCCGCTATTTCTACGAAATGAGTGAGAACTTGGAAAGGCTCCTGAGTGAGACGAAGGAAAAATCACCAGAGGCTGGAACGTACCTTACTGCCCTCATTAAAAAATTACTTCTCATGGTCTCACGACCTGCCCGACTTCTTGAATGCCTCGAATTTGATCCGGAAGAATTCTACCATTTACTGGAACAGGCCGAAGGGCAGGCTAAATTTACTCAAGGAATGAAAACGGATATACCACAGTACATCATTAACAAACTAGGGCTCAACAGGGATCCCATTGCAGGTAAGAAATTGAAAATAATGAGTTAGATTTTAGTATAGAAGTTTAATGAGTTCGAAAATAAATCTTTTATTTTCTAGAGCTCCAACAGGAACTGAATAATTCCGGGAGTGAGAGTGGGAGCGCTTCTGGTGACGCAGGAAGTGGAGGAGGAGAAGAGCAACCGAAAAATGAGCAAAAGGGCCACTTACCATCTGAACAGGATTTTGAGATAGTCAAATTAATATCTAATGGTGCTTATGGAGCTGTTTACTTGGTGTAAGTTCTTTTGCGTTGAATATTTTACTTTCTGCGCTAGGAACAACTTCGAGAGAAATCAAAGGGATTGAATGGAGTAGTCAGTTTCTTTGAAATTTCAAACGGAGTCTGGGGATATTAAAATGTTTAACATGTTTGGATGTTTTCAGGAGGGAACGAGAAACGCGTCAGAGATTCGCCTTGAAGAAAATCAATAAGCAAAACCTGATGCTTCGCAATCAGGTTGAGCAAGTCTTTTCAGAGAGAGACATTATGAGCTTCACGGACAATCCCTTTGTTGTCTCCATGTTTTGCAGCTTTGAGACGAAGGTAAGCTTAAGGTTAAGCTTGCAAGTCTTTATTTTTGGGTTAACTTGTGATCGAAATTTTAGAAGCACTTGTGCCTGGTCATGGAGTATGTGGAGGGGGGAGACTGTGCGACGCTTCTCAAAAGTATGGGACCCCTCCCTGCGGATATGGCTCGATTCTATTTTGGTGAAACTGTGCTTGCTGTTGAGTATCTCCATTCCTATGGTATTGTTCACAGGGATCTCAAACCTGATAAGTAAGTTCCAATTGCCTAACCTTGTCCTATTTCGCCAAGTAATTTATACTATTTTGTTTTCGCAGTCTTCTCATTACTGCACTTGGGCATATTAAGCTCACGGATTTCGGACTGAGTAAAGTTGGGCTCATGTCATGTAAGAAAGAGAAAAAAAACGAATAGGAATAAAGCTGACTGCTGTATTTTGCATTTGTGTAGTGGCTACAAATCTCTATGAGGGTTTCATTGATAGAGAAACAAGACAGTTTTCAGATAAGCAAGTTTTTGGGTAAGTATTCCTAGTTACCAACGGGAGGGGAAAGTAATGAACAAAATTTTGACTTTTTGTTTATTTAGAACACCTGAATACATTGCGCCTGAAGTCATTCTACGGCAGGGTTATGGGAAACCTGTAGACTGGTGGGCGATGGGAATTATTCTCTATGAATTCATCGTGGGGTGCGTACCGTTTTTTGGTGAGACGCCTGAGGAACTCTTCGCACACACCGTCAATGGTAAGCTGTATTTCCTTTCGTAACACGTGTCAACCGAGAAGAGGATATTTGCCAAAAATAAAAAATGAAGTGGACCTTATGACTCATCTTATCCCAGCAAGCAGTTTAAAAGTTTTTAATTTCCTGGCAACCTGACAATTTATTAACTCTGCTTGAGCTAAAATAGGAATAATATATTTTTTATCTAGATGACATTGAATGGCCATCGGAAGAAGACTGGCCAGTAGCTGCTGAGACCAAATACATTATTACCGCTCTACTGCAACAGAATCCGCGGGATCGGCTTGGGACAGGAGGTGCACAGGAAGTGAAGGAACATATTTATTTCAATGGTCTTGACTGGAATTCTCTGCTACGACAGAAAGTAGAGTTTGTACCGAATTTGGAGAATGATGAAGATACTTCCTACTTTGACAGTAAGAAAATGAAAAATAGACTAGTATAGTGAAATTGCAATGTAAATTGGATTTTTGATTTAGCCCGCGTTGATCGCTACCACCATGATGAGGATGAGAGCGTTGTTTCTGATGAGAATGAATTCGGATTCAGCTCCTGCTCTTCAAAGTACAGGAGGAACGAAGGGAAGTTGATAAGCAAACTAGGTCAAGTTGGATCCTTGGAATCTCTAGACTCAAGTGAAACTGGGAGTGATGGATCAAAAGACAACACCCTGAATCCGCAAGACACAAGCAGTGCGAATTCCTCTGCTGAAATCCAACTCAAGCCCATACTCCCACCCAAAGTAACGACTCAGCTTTCACTCCTTGAGAATAATTCTTCATCGGAAGATCTGTCCCCTCAACTTCAACGGAGGAGACGAGGGAGAGAAGTACTCCCACGGTTCTCAATCTCAACAATTCCTGATTCCAATTTGAGCTGGACTGAGCCTCCCTTGGACTCATCCACTCCAATCTCATCACTCAAAACATCGAAATCCACATCTGGTCTCTCACTTACAATTCCTTCGGTGGATTCAGTAGATTCCTCTGCCGTCCTTCCATCACCTGGCGGTGGGTCAAGCAGTGCAAGTAGTAGAGACTCATCACCCTCAAGGGATTTATCAAATTCTCTACTCAAACCACCAATCATCATCAGGAAAGGACCCAAAGGATTTGGATTCACAATTCGAGCCATCAGAGTATACTTCGGGGACTCAAATGTCTACACAGTTCAGCATTTGGTCAAGGAAGTGGCAGAGGGAAGTCCGGCATTTGAAGCAGGGCTCAGAGCGGGTGATCTCATAACACAGGTAAGCATAGCATTAGCATTATCAAATAAATAAATAGATTTTTATCGGCACGTGCACATTATTGACGCGCTTAAGATATGACTTCATGAGCTGGCTATAATACTGATTTTTTTTCTTTTTTTTTTTAGGTGAACGGAGAATCTACACAGGGTCTTCTCCATACTCAAGTTCTTCATCTCCTCCTCCGTGGAGATCAGGTGACGCTGAGAGCCACTCCACTGGAAAACACGTCAATCCGAGGCGGTGGGCGTCGGCGAGAGCCGGGTCAATCCAAAATGGTTCGATCCCCAGCAGGAAAAGGGAAGAAGAAAAGAGACACAGTGGAGAAGCGTCGTAAATCTTTGTTTCTCAAAACACTGAGTAGTAAAAGGAGTTCAGATGTACGGCTATCTGCTGGGTCCCTTACACCGAGCCGGAGTTTCCAGTCTCTTTCAGTAGACCATCCGCCCAATGCTAACAACTCCCTCTCTCCTCCCAAGCATAGTTCACCTCCATCAACTCCAAATTCTTCTCCAACAAGCTCACCAGAAGCTGGTCCACATTTTACTCGACCCTCCAGTCTCCATGGTCTCAAGCACAAACTCCACCACCACCACCATCAAAATAAAATCCATTCACCACGGCGGAAAAGCGTGGGACACTATCCGCTAAGTCCACTTGCTCGTACGCCTTCACCCTCACCTGTCTCCTCATCTCCTACACGGACTCCGTCACCTTCTCCATTAGCAATAGTTGGAAGTGGAACTTGTTCAGTTTCACCTAAGATTCAGTTTAATCGGAAAAAGGCTGAACCAGCATCTCCTCTACTCCGTCGTGCTCTAAGTCCTGACCGCCACAATGTAGTTGTTAGAGAAGCTAAAGCTATTTCACCACTTTGTATTACAAATACGACTCCACCCAAAGTAACAATCTCATCACCCACTCCGAGCAATCCTAGTTGCAGCAGTTCTGGGTCTGAAGGTCGTGAGTCTACATCCTCATCCTCTTCAACAAGCACACCAATTCTGCCTAGGATTGCAGAGGAAAATCATCAAAATGGGAAGGATGATAAAACTCAGGCATGAATTTCTATTTATTTCTCCTTCACCACGTGATCAACGTTTTGTGATTAAAAATAAAATATATAAGTTAATAACACGCAATTTTATTATTATTATTCAAATGTAAATACGCTGATTTAATTTACACGCAGGGGGTAGTAATATATTATAACGCCAATTGACGGAAATCCAAAGGAAATAAAATGTGGATGGATTCACTTCAGCTGAAATTCCATTATGCCTAACAAAAATTCCTAAATTCCATTTCTGTAAAACCTGTTAAATCTGCTCTGAGTTTTAAGGTAATTGCCTAAGTGGATTACAAAACGGTCACATTGCATTCTTGAAATTCCTTTCTCTTCTCCCTCTCCGCTCGTATCGTATCTTCTCAATGAATATCGGCTACAACTGAACCGAACTGCGTTACCGAGGAAGAGATGCCGTGGTGGGTACCCTGTGTTTTATAGTTAATTTTCTATTTTCTAAAATAATCATCATGGCGTCAATTATCTGAGTACAAAAGTATGAGCGTCACGTCGGAATTAAAAAACTATTACCTGTATCAAATAGCTCCAATAAAAATTCTTAACTACGACGGAAACGCTACCTAACCTACCTACTATATTAAAAAGCTACTGACTGCCTGCAGCCGTTGCCTCGATCATTCCACATTGAGGAGGAATAGCTTAAGTGTCGCTAAGAATTAGACTTCTGTACCTCCAGGTTGAGTAAAGATGCTGGCGGTTTCGATAAGTTGTTGCCCAGGACCTCCAACCTGTTCACTTGAGAAAGCATCATCGTAGTATGACATACCACCAATCGTTCCTAACAAAAAAATATTAACTTCTTGTTAACAAACTAAAAGATTAACTTGAGCTATACTGTATGAGAAACGCGCCTCCACCGAAGAAGCAAAGGTAGCATTTCTCTGACGTTCGAGCAGAACCGTCGGTTGTTTTGCAGTCACTGGTAGTTCCTTGAGTCCAGGCGGAAGCTCTTCCTCATCTAGATAAAAGTTTAAGATAATTACAAGGTTCTACTTCAACTGTAACAGCTTTAAAATGAGGGTAACTATACCTACAGCCGCCTGCATCTTCAACACTTTCGCCATCGTATAGAAGCTAGATTCTTCTACCCATGCATGCACGCAGCCGTTTCTGACTTTCGTGATATCATGGTGAAGAAGAGCTTGGAAGTAGGGTGAGAGAACATCGAAATCCTTCTGAACGACAGGGTACAGAATGATATTGTCATCTTCAGTATATTTTGGACGATCGACGTCACCCCTATCAAGTTTATGTCGTCCAAATCTTTGAGTTCCTGGAAAAATTCAAAAATCAAACCCAATGAACCTGGACGGAGTTTGAAATAAACTCTCAGCAGTGCTGAGAGTGCACGAAAGAGGTCAACGCTCGGGCATCAGATCGTCTCCAAAATCCTCATACTACACTAAAGAAGTTATAATTACCTTTCTTGTCATCCTCCAACACTGGAGCACCGACATCCGAAGTGCTGGAATGCAAACTGTAGCAGTCCTCCGACATTTTCGCCTCTTGTTTTCCAGATTTCAGAGTTTTACCACCGCTGTCGGTTCCGTGTCGCCTTCAGTCGCCAGTTCTTACCTAAATTTTAGACATACTAAAAAGTAATTGCTTTCACAGATGACAAAATTCCTTGCGATGATACGGACGGGGAAACGTAAGTATCCAGAGCGAGCGGTGGGCAACAAAGTGCAGGCAATGAATAACAAACTTAGCGGGTAACGATAACGAGTGAAAGCGAGAAGTCTAGGGGGGCGCGGGCAGCAAGTTAGAAAAGTAAAATACCGTAAATTGTGGAGTATAGCGCGCGCGTTATACTACAAGATTTTTTTCCAATTTATTTCCTTTAAGAAAATGAGGGGTGCGCGTAATACGCGAGGTGCGCGCTATCTTATTAATAGCGCGAGCGCTATTCATGCGAATGCAATGTCTGTCCGGCCGTCCGGCCGTCCGGCCGTCCGTCCGTCCGTCCGGCCGGACGTCCGTCCTCACCTACAGATCTCAGCAACGGTTAATCGGATTGACTTG
>JABASM010002493.1:0-10932 GCA_019776545.1 Brachystomella parvula | reverse complement strand
AGCTTAGCGCTAGTTTCTCACCAATTAAAAAAAGCGAAAGAAATAGCCAGAATGCCTCATAAAGAAAGTCCTGTGTGTAAAAATTGGAGGAGATGTAGTTTTAGAAATCACAATGCCTAGAAGTACAGTTATCACAGGCCATGAATACTGCAATGCCTGTGTTGAAGGAAACATGGTAAATTTCCTGACAAACATAAAAAATCCAATCTCGGATTTGAATGTAACTCGTTGTGTTCTTGACAACTGTGGATCTCCGAATTAATCCGGAAAATCGTGCCTTAGAGTTACTCTGCCGGCCACGTCCCTTTGATCGACCAGGCTATTGTAAGCTCTTAAGCTTAAGTCACTAAGCTTAAGCCAGTGACTGCTTGCGACAGATAGTTACTGTCAACGCACAGATTTGTTTAGGATTTTGACTCTCATTCATTTTTAACAACCAAAACCCAAAAATACTTACTCCATTTGACCGTTGTTATAATACAATTTGGCCCGTACCGAGTAGCTTTATACCAGTCATACTGGTTTCATCCAAAATTAACCATTTCACAGTTTGAAGGTGGGATAACTTAGTATTCATTGAAAGATAAATGAGCAAATTCGAGAAGTATCCGATATTGAACAGACTGTGTATTGTACACCTATCCACATTGGCCGGACTCCCAATAAAACCAATAAATAATTTTAAATTTAATTTGTTTAATTTGAAATTTGGTTGAAATACCGTAAGATTGATTAGTGCCGCGATAGTGGCCACCTATGTTTGCCCATCTCTACTTTACTTCTGATTTGCGAAGGATTTTCCTGTTGCCCACGCGAGTTTGCGATTGAATAAAAGTGGATGAAAACAAGAACCGCAAGGTTTTGCGGATAAACGAGCATGCGTACATGCGNAACCGCAAGGTTTTGCGGATAAACGAGCATGCGTACATGCGTGATCCATTTCCATTTTTAAGCCAAAAAAAATACCTGGTAAAAAAAATCGTCGATTTTCATTTTGGATTGGAGTAGTAAATTACTGCATTGTTTACAAACGATCTCCTCAGGTAAAGTTACTGATTTCAATTCGCTAATTTTCGGTGGAATCAATGGACCTTTGCTTTGTTCCTAAATATAGCAAGCAACGTTGATAGCAAGGAGAAGGTAAAAGGGAGAAGGAGCAGCATAACTTCTGCAATTCCTAAGATCAGCTGATCGAATTGTCTCGTACTTAATTTGATAATTGTCTATATTTCAGGTAATAAGCTAGCGGTTGGCCGATATATGCCTGCAATAACAATGGGCAAGGAAGAAGAGGAAATCCCCAAACTCCAAACTGCTCCTTTTGACCCAAGATTCCCGAACCAGAATCAAACAAAGTGAGTTGGAACTGAACATAAGGCTTGATACCCCTTACCAGTGCTTATACTTTACTGAATTGTGATTAACTGAATTTCAGGCACTGCTTCAGCAGCTTCTTGGATCATAAGCGTTGTATTAAGCTCCGCGGAGAAGATTACGAGCCGTGCGAGTACTTCAAGAAAGTGTACACCTCTATGTGTCCAATTGCTTGGGTAGAAAAGTGGGAGGAGCAAATTGAGGGTGGAAAGTTTCCAGCTAAAATCTAGAAAAGAAGTCGTCCTCATTTTAATAGTAGTGCTCTAATAAGTAGTTTCCGGAGGTGTGTAAACAAAAGGAGGAAACTGTACAGATTTACTGAGACAGGAGTGTACCGTTGTATCCTACATTAAAATAACTGAAATAAAGTCAATCGATTAACCTCTGAGTTCAAACCTTTCATTTTATTTATTTTACACTCCTTGAGTAACGTGAACTCAAACGGAAGAAAGAGTAGCATGGGACAGAGACCCTGGAGAACATTTCTAGGGATTGGTATGAGGAAATTCCAGGGGCTGTCAGTACTTGGACTAACAATGGCTAATTCAAATTTATACTATAGTTACATAATGACTTTTTCTAATTTTCAGAATCAGGGTGGAATTCCTAGTTCTTGGTCCGTCCATTTGGAGACGTCTGGGAATTCGTGATGACCCTAACACCAAAAATTCAGACGAATAATTCAGGAAGCTAAAGAAATAGTGTTAAATGCTAAAAAGTGCAATTACGAGAAGATGTCCGTAGTCAGTGAAGATGTGCCAGAAAATCCACCACCACATGAAGCCTCCTGCAATATCCGCTGCTAGGAAGTATCCCTTATCAGCTATTGCTTCTTCCCGATAGAACCTGGAATATTGAAAGCAAAGAAATACAGCCTCTGTAGAAAGTTAAAAAGTCATTGACATGACTTACCATTTTCCATGACCTCCGAGTTTACTTCCAGTCGTTGAGAACTGTCTCGTCGTTGTTTTGCCTAGTGACCTTCCCAGGCTTAACAGTCTTGACCTAATCATCTTTCCAGGCGGACCAACCACACACGGAGGAATTTAGCGTCAATCAGCTGTGATTGATTCTAAAACAAAAACATTGCGATCCAAATCCAATGCGATGAAAAAAATTAGCCTGCCAAAAACTCTCTCTTATTCTTACTACATAATTACACGGACGGGCAAAACACGAAATCATGTCAAGCTTCGGGCAAGTGCACTGAAGCTTCAAACGCCAAGGTTCGACTGAAAAACTGTCCTTTTCTGAACTGGAATCTTAAACAGAAAAAAAATCATTTAGTTTAAAAAAAAATTTATTTAGTTTCAAAAAAAAATCTGAATTTTTAAAAAAAAAGTGGAAGTTTGGAATTCACATTTTTCATCTTGTAAGAAATAGCTGTGAAAATTAGCCAGCCTAGATTGATAAACTTCGAATTGGAAAATTCTAAAATTTCTTGAAAGTTTTGAAAAACCCTACAAAGAAAAAGATTACCTCGGCCCGTTACCATTAAGTAAAGGTGCCTTGCACAACTTTAAAAGAAATTGCGACCTTAACTCAGTTATCAGCGTAGAATCCATGGCTTTGAACTCTGGAAGTTAATAAAAGGTCAGCTCATTGACCTTAGGGATCTAAACAAGCGTCAATCGAAAGCTCTTGGTTCCCTGCCCCAAAAATATAGCATACTCGGCCTTCACGGCCTACCACCGGAGTCGGCATAAGCTTGGCCAAGCCAATAAGTTGCCCTCAGCTCAAGAGTAAAAATGATCTTTGTTAACAAAGCGAGGTAATTCGTGGGCTGTTTTTGCCCATGGGCGGTCCATGGGCTTTTCCATGAAAGCCCATGGACCCTTTACAGTCCGTGCACCGTATGCAAAAATTCCGGAAATCCCCGAAATGCATAAAAATTTCGTAAAACGTCTGAGATACGTACAAATTTCAGAAGACATCCAAAAATTCATAAAAATTTCTGAAAACATCAGAAACTTAAAAAGATTTCAGAAGACGTCAGAAATTCATAAACATTTCAGAAACCGTCAGAAATTCATAAAAATTTCAGAAACCGTCAGAAATACGTAAAAATTTCAGAAAAGATCAGAAATTCATAATAATTACAGAAAAAGTCAGAAACCCATAACAATTGCTTTGAACGGAGAGCTTTTGGTCGACGTATCACTTGTCCAAATCCGGAGCTTAAAGGCCTGACTGACCTGCAGAGGTCAAACCAATTCAAATTTGAAAACCGGCATTTTCCAGCCGATTCTACTAGGCACCTTCGCTAACAGTAATAGGGAGGTTGCGTTTTCTTTGGTATGGTACGACTTCATTCTATATATCGTTTCAAAAGAATTTCCCTGTATTTTTAACTTTGGCAAAAAAAAAGAAGCAATTCTATTGGCCCGATCAACCGGCGGGAGTTGAAAAAAAGGAAAAAGTGACCCAAAACGTGTACCATACCAAAGGAAACGCAATCTTCCTAATGTGCCGAGGTCCTTTTTAATTTTTTCGGTCTTGAAAACTTATAGAAAAATTTTCAAAAGTTGCAAACTTTGGAATTTTGAAGTTTTTTAAGTTGTTTCAAAATTCAATAAAACCTCGAAAACTTGCTAACCTAGAAAATTTTTTGAATCCTATATAAACTTGGAAATTCTAGAATACTGAAAAATCTTATTATAAAAAACCTTCTAATTTTTCCGTTTCTGAAGATTTTGGAAGATTTTTAAAGTTTGAAAAAACTTTGGAGCTTCGATTTTCAAAATCTCGTAAGAAAACGGCCGTGAAAATTAGCCAGCCCTTAAAAAACTTAAAAAAGCCTTCAGCCCAAGAACTGAACCTGAAAGACCTTCCAAGCGTCTTCCCTCAGCCCCGACATGTGCCGTCCCTGTCATACCAATTGACCCAATGGACAAAAAATCAGTTCTGTCAAACCGTCGGTGAGACTGAGGTCATTGACAAAAAATACAGTCCGACTGAGTCGGTGAATTAGCTTCACAAAGTGGAGTGGTGCATGTTCCAACGGAACCAAAAAAACGCGTGTCGGGGGTCCGCCAAGTTGTTACCTTCACTCTAGCCTAAACTGTTGGCGAAAAAAAAGAAGATCCTGTTGTTGTTGTTTTGTCCTTAATTAATTGTGTTAATTTAATTGAACGATGCACCACAGTTTATTACTAAATTAGACAAGTGAAATGTGCATTCTAAAAAGAGTTCAAAGTGCAAGGAGGATAAAGCATTGTCTTGTCCGGAGCCCCGACTCCCAAGAGTCATGATCTGTGCTGTTTACTTACTTCCTACCAAAGTGTCATGGGCTGATTGTGTAACTACGTAAGTGTTATGTCAACAGGTCAATTGAGTTTAGTTAGACTAGCCTTTGAGCTTTAGGCTAATGAGTATCTAACGGCTTTAGAATTGACAATATCCTCGTATTAGATACCTCTAGTATGGAATCGTTTGGTAACAGTATTTTCTATGGTTATATAGGTGGTAGAACTTCCGAATCCTTCGGCTGACCCTCCTTGACGTACATGTCACTTATATGGCGCCAGCAGTCACGGCGTTCATTGTGTTGTCGCTGATGCTTGCAGAAGTCCAGTCCTCTATAGTTAATTTTCAAAGAAATGGGGGTAAGAAAACGTCATTTTGTACGAATATTATGTTCTGTATTCCGAGTTAAAGTAACCTGAAATTCTGTTTCCATTTAGGCTCTGCGGGAGCTCTGGAAGTTGCACAGTCTGGAGAAGAATTCTACGTAGAACTCTACGGCAACGTAGTTCTTCCTTGTGGAATCAAAATATCACCTAGTCATGTCGTAGAGTACTGGTGGTTGAAAGGACAAGACCGTATAGCTCATCATCGACTGTCCAATTCCAATCTAGATATAAACTTCGATAGTTTAACTCCAGAGGATGAGGGGGAGTATCGATGTGTCGTGAGAACCAGAGACGGTGTTCTACTAGGTCCTATTAACACTATTACTAATCCTGGTAAGCTTAATATCATTTAATTCAAGCTACGATGGCCTGTAGGGAAACACTTATGAGCTGTTTAAAATGGCTTTTTTTTAGTTTTGAGTTCAGAAAACCAAGACGTCTACATCGACGGTTACGTCAACCAAAGTATCGTCCTACCCTGTCCAATAAATTCAGTTCCTAGAGGTGAAGTGAGATGGACTAATACGGAGAATGCCACACTAGAAAATAGTCGATACGTGCAGCTTCTCTCCGGAAGTTTACTGATCCGTGACCTTCATCCTCAAGACCCTCTTCTATTCCATTGCATCGTCACGAACCCTATTCTCAATGCAGAGAAAGAAATACTTGTCCACTTGAGAGTGAGTACAAATGAGACTGAATTCGGACCTTGGATTATTGACACGTTTCCAAGCAACGCAACACTTTCCAGTGAAACTAAAGAGTTTTACTGTATTGGGATTGGGAGGCCGGCTCCGACAAGTACATGGATACGCTCGTACACGGTCCTTGAAGATCCCTTCTTTAGTCATCCTCAAACTGAGCATACCTCACTGGGATCAGTTTTGTGGCTCAATGAAAATAACGCTTCCTCCAAATATGACTGCGTTGTTTCAGTTGGACCCGAGCAAATATCTAAGGTAAGAATCCTGCGTTAAAAGATATCTAAATTGAATCAGAGGATTTCAGAGTCTACGTTTCTTGATTTCTAGTCCATGGATACTCATGTGGCTGTAGAACCTTCCTTTCCCAACCTCCCAACTCTGCGTTATCCGGCAGCAAAAACGGTTCGATTTGAATGCAAGCCAACCTCGTTCCCTATTCTTTGGTACAAAAATGGAGAGTTGCTCCAGACAAATAGTGGAAGAATCAAAGCTAGAAACAATGAACTTGTTATTTCGAATTCTCTTATTTCCGATAGTGGATATTACCAATGTGAAAGTTCAAAGTATCTTGGGACTGGAAAATTAGTTATAGAAAATCCAGTAGAGACACTGGGTCCACCAGTGGAAATTGCTTGTGCTTCAAGTTCCTCCAAAACGATTCGTGTCAATTGGGAAATGCCTCCGACTGTTGAAACTCGAATCAAAGCCTTCTCCATTCACTTCACTCCAGCCGGTAAGATAAGCAAGTCAACAAACTCCGGGGTCAGTCTAATAAAACAGTAAAAAAATTTTCATTTGCAGAAGGCGGAGAAGAAAAACAGGAGGTCACCAACAACACTAGCATAACTCTTAAGTCCTTAAAACCAAAAACCACTTATTCAATCTACGTACGGGCCTATAGTGGAAAATCGGCTTCTGGCCAGTCGGAAAGGGTCCTCTGTTCTACGACAATGGAGGACTGTAAGTCAAATTCTATTTTCAAAATGAGCTTTAAGAAATCAGTTTTGTTTATTTTTCCACAGTACCACCACCAGTGTCAAATAAACCCAGCAATCTCCAGTTCTACGTCCTTGCAAATAACTCGGTTCGCCTCACATGGGAAACGC
Organism: Brachystomella parvula; assembly: GCA_019776545.1. Classification (NCBI taxonomy): domain Eukaryota; kingdom Metazoa; phylum Arthropoda; class Collembola; order Poduromorpha; family Brachystomellidae; genus Brachystomella; species Brachystomella parvula. The sequence continues at coordinate 4,116 of JABASM010002493.1, read as the reverse complement.
CGGCATCCGTCACTGGAAGTATTCTCTCCTACGTGGTAGAAGTCACGAACACTTCCAATCTTAAGAATGGTAAGATTTCGTAAAACCCATCCAGTAAAATAATCGATCTTATTCCTTTCGACATTTCAATTTTCCAGAGTCTTCCGTTATTCTGACTATGACAAACCAGACTTCAGTCATGCTAGAAAATTTAATAGAGAACACCAATTACTTCGTCCGAGTCCTTGCTGAAACTGGTGGACCGCCAGGAGAATACTCAAGTACCATAGTTTTCCGTATTTCGAATAACCAATCGCTCAATGTGACCACAAGTACAAGTTCACCCCCTTCAGGTGATCGGAAGGAAGAAACTCTACCAAATAGTACAGCGAGTAATCGTTTTCTCGCCAGCGAGCAAGGTCTCGGTAAGCTGAAACTAAAACTCTGTTCTACAAAAAAAGCATCTAACCTTGTTCTGGTCATTTCTAGGGCTAATAATTGGTTGTACATTAGGACTCCTCTGTATAATCATGTGTGGAGTCATTTTAGCTTTCCGTAATAAATGCTTTTCATTTCTCACACGGCGAGGACGGACACGACAAGGTAAATTAAAATTCGAATTTTATTTTTAGTGAATGCTGCTGATGGGTGGTATGGGTTGACTTACCTTTGATTCTGATTTCTAGCTTCCTATGTATCAACCGGTAACGGTGGGAAGGATACCGTTGACAGTGCACCCTTAGAAATGAAAGTACTAACTACTCATCTTAACGCTCAACCCCAGAATCTACTTGATACCAAAGTAAGTTATCTAGAAAAATAGTTTTTTTTTAAATCAAAAAAATAATATATTTTATTGCATTGGAAATTGTAGGGTGGCCACCAATTATATAACGGTACGGTTATCCGTGACCCAGACGGAGCCTCTGACCCTCTTGTTGCAGCCCATCGGATGGATCCTGAGGGAATAGATGAAGAAGGCAGACCTTAGTAGCTTAGGGTCCATCTACAAATTAATGAAATGTAAGCGTGGAAATTCTAGTTTTTATTCCAGAAGTCACATACCTAAACCCTTACCTTATTATTTTATTTAGTAAAGAAGAGCGGAAGATTGACACTTGAAAATACTCTGGTCAGTCAAAGATCAACGTCATCATTCAATTCCTGGCGAACAGACCTTCCTCATGAGTCAATCTTCGGTTATGTAAGCTCTCAGCTCTTTTTCTAAGCATTTATTGCAACTACGGGTAAAAAACGAAGTATTTATTTTTCAGTTCGTATCTTTTTCTTTGTTGTCAAAGTACAAATACCTAAGTGTAGGATGTTAAAGAAATAGGTATAGGTTAATTTAATGTAAAGGGGAATCCTAACTACTCGTACCTGATGGATCTTTTAGGATTTTAAATAAGTTTAAGTGAGCGCGTGCCTTTCCGTCGTTACAAGAGGGTCCTCTGCCCTCCTCAAGTTACAAAAGTACAATTGCATAATTATTTTTTTGGATTCACTACTAGTACTAATTACTGCTAATTGAGTGTCTGGGGTATATGAATGTGCGTGTATTCTTGTCGCCGTTGTGTTTCAGTTTTTACTACTACATTTTAAAAGAGCAGGTTATCTACAGGACAAAACCAAATCAACTCAGGAATATCATAATTTTTATCCGATCCACACACAAATCCACCAGAAACTAAGAAACTGGTTGCTGCTATTTATTTAAATTTTCCGTTTTAAAACTCCAAGTACAAAGAAAACCACGGTTTACCGGTGTAATTTATTTGATTCCTTTCGTATTGATTTATAGACTTGAATTTTGTAATTAATGCTTCCTCTACATGTTTCATACAGGCTGTTAATTATTTGTTATCTAGTAAATACCATGTCCCGTACAGGTCTTAATTTAAAAAAAAAAATTGACTTTTTTCCTAATGAGTAACCCTAGTTGATTCTTATTTGGGTTGAGACTCGTAAAAATTCTTGTATAGTAAATTATAGCAATTATAAAAATTAAGAGCTGCTAAAATCCAGAAGTGAGCAAAAAAAAAAGGTAAAATTCTAATAATGCGGAAGATGAGCCAAACAAAGAGAATCCAACTTAAAAAAATCTCTAAATTACAAATCAACAAGAAGAGTCCAATTTACAATGTACAATTGAAGTCTACGAATAAAAATGGTAGAAAATTTGTTAAAACGGGAAAAGGTTCGGATTTTCTATTTACGGTCATTACTATCTATTGTTGGTACCTGCCATTACGTAAAATCCACTTTCAATTGAGTGTCTGAAATGGGTGAGGCAGGAGGATTGGCTATCGCCTGAAAATTCATTTCATTATTGTATTCCAGGAGAGTACAAAACTTTGACCCAGATAATTTGGATTTAATTATAAACGTTCCGCCTCTGTCCTTCAATTCCCCGTTTTTATGTCACCGAAACACGCAGGGTAATTGCTCAACATGGTATTTGTGAGCAAAATTCGCGTTTTCCATATTGAAGAAAAGTAAAATTTAAAAAAAAAAATTTTAATTAAAAGGAGAAAATCTCATGAATAATTCAAATCTAAGCAAAAAGAAACATTACTGAAGTTGAAGTTTTTAAAGCCATGGACCAGGAGCCTGCTCTTTCTTTCAGCTATCCAAAATGTTGAGCAATTAAGGTGTCTGTTTTTGTTTGGGAATGCTTCAGTAATCGTGTAATTGAAGAGGAAGAGATTAGGAACAATGAGAGGAAGCGACTCCACCCTTTAAATAAGAAACATGTACCTTGGTTACGGTGGTCAGCAGCGGAAAGTTGACCTCCGGACGTGCACTCAACTGTGAGAAGCTCAAACCTCAGCGAGCATCCCCCATCTTTTTCCGCATCTTCAAAAAATTCTTTGTCAAAGTCATAGACTTCCTTTCCATTGTCATCCCCTTACCAAATATGCAGCAGAGGGGGTGAGATTGAAATGGGGGAAATTATCTTAAGGAATAATTTAATCAAAGCGTTTCCAGAGTTGCGTACATGCATTTCCTACTAAATCCATCAACGTCATAATTGTCAAGAAATTGGCCAATTTGTGGCAGGGAAAATAATTAGTATCTTAATTAAGCCTCACCCGGGTACATGCAATAATTGCCAGAGAATATTGCTGGGACCAAAGTTTTAAAAAAATGAACCAAATCCATGACATTGTTGAATTTAATTTTGGCCAGAATTTTTACGGGGAAAATTAATCTCATTGTTCTTCAGGTCAAGCACTCCGCTCCTAATTCTTTTTATTCTTAATTTCTTAAGAAACTGAGAGTTCCCCCCACCTTGGTTTTCCTCTTGGTAGAAGTCTTCATCCTTCCGACATTAATTTACTTTACCCAAGGTTCTTGAATCTCTGGTCCGTCGTCGACATTCTGCCTTCTTAGTTGCTACTTCTTCAAGCATGTCGGCAGAGAAGAGTAGTTCCTCACGACACTCCAACAATTGAGATTCTGTTGAAGAAATTAATGAGCATCCGGTCCGCATTTTTTTCTGTTTACGTTTCTAATATAAAAAAAAAACTTGCGTTCTTTGCACTTTACCCACGGTAGAACCTCGACATTTTCTTCCAGTTCATTTTTACTGTTCAAAGATCACACACCGTCTGCTTAGCTCCATTGTTGCGTCAAGAGGCTTTTGATTTTTGCGATTCCCTTTTGTTCAAGATGGGCTGCTAAAGTGAAAACCAGGATTTTTTGGATTTTAGTTTTTTAAAAATTTGGAATTGGAACGTACGAGCTCTTGTCTTGGCTACAGCTCGATCCAATTCTGTTCAATCACCTTCATTTGGATTTACGAAGGAAATTGAAAACATGCAGAAGCTTGTGTACATATTTTTAATTTTCTACACTGCACAACAAAATGTCGCCGCTCAGTACAATAAAGGTAGGCAGTTTTAATTCCTGATCTACCTGGGATTTTAGGTTGCTCATGAATTTTTTTTAGGGTTTGTAGATTCTGGCTGTTTTGAAAAATGGCTGTCTGGGTATAGACTGGCCTCGGGACACTCCCAGAGAACTCTAACCGTGAGTAATTCTGATCATGCGCAGGTTTAATTGTAAATTGTATTTTTACTGTATATTTCAGTCAGTAAGCTTGGAGCGCTGTCAAGCTGAATGTGAGCGTGAACG
>JABASM010002492.1:0-10934 GCA_019776545.1 Brachystomella parvula | reverse complement strand
AAGATTAATATTTGTTAAGAAACCAGCTTGAGAGTCCGACGTGTCAGCGTAGTTTTTTTTTTTAGATTTTTTATTTCTAGATATTACGGGAATTTGTCGAAATGTTGAGTATTTTTTTGAAGTTTATTTGAGAACGTTGAGATGTTATTTTTTATTCGCTATAAAATTTTTTCCAAAGGAAAGCTCAAGTATTTGCTAAGACATTCGACGCGTTTTGAAGACTTTGAAATCTACTTCAGCTACTTAGTGTTGTAATTTAAGGAGGCCTTAATGCGGATTAGGATTTTTAATTGACGGTTTCGAGCTTGTCGTCCGTCAGTCTGTTATGCTTCTGCTATCGTCTTCAAGATTTTTCCAAAGGCAGTTCTACTGACCAGCAGACACTGACGGGTTATTCTTGGTAGATTCTACATTCCCTCTAGGTTTTAGAAAAGCAAGAATTTTAAGATAAAATATTCAGAGGCATCTAAAAGTTCAGACAACTAAAATTCACAGAAATTCGTTACCTAAATTCTGTATTACCCGAATGACAGAATAATAAAAGACCCAGAGAGCTGCTGCACTTTTTGTAACCAGTGCGCGTAACGTATTTTGAAAGCGGGAAGAGGATTTTTCTAGATAATTTAAAATTGGTGCGTAGGGAATCCACGCTGAACCAAATAGAGTCTAGTGGTGAATACACCATGTGATACCCACACGCGGCTGGGAAAGTGCGGTTATCCGGGGTAACTCAAACTTGGAAACAACGTTCGTTGGGTCGCTGTGAGGTAAAAGGCACGATGGGACCGTTCAGTAAAAAATTTGGAGGGAAATTTTGAGAAGCATAATATCAGTTTTGAAATCTGTTCATTCATTTGATCTGCCAATCTTAAGAAAAGTGAGCTTTTCCCAAATTCTCTCTACCGTTTACAATGTCGGAAGATGGGGAAGGCACCACCGTCAGGGAGCCTAGCTACCCAACAAATATTTTTCCCAGCTACCATGAAAATCTAAAACATTGTGACTGAAATTATCTTAAACGTATATATACGCTTAAAAGAAAAATAGAGCGTAAAAATTCGCAAAAAAAACATCGAAGCTTGGATCAGTCGTAAAAGGTCCCGTGCTCAAACATGTCACCTTTGCCTTGGTTTTATTAGCTGGTTGAGAGGGACCAAAAGAGAAAGTTTCGGTATTTTTCTCATGTCCCGAACTACTGATTTAAGCAGTCTTGATTGATTTCAGAGCAACTCGCTATACCAAGCAGGGATATCCCTATCTCTCGCCAACTTCCCCCAAAAATCTACAGACTGGCTTATGTTTACTGGAAGCTACTAAACTACCAAGAAACCAGCCAAGTTTCAGAATTTTAGGGTACATTGGCGGAATACGGGGGTCTACTGAATTGCCTTGGTTTTATTAGCTGGTTGAGAGGGACCAAAAGAGAAAGTTTCGGTATTTTTCTCATGTCCCGAACTACTGATTTAAGCAGTCTTGATTGAATTCAGAGCAACTCGCTATACCAAGCAGGGATCCCTATCTCTCGCCAACTTCCCCCAAAAATCTACAGACTGGCTTTTATGTTTACTGGAAGCTACTAAACTACCAAGAAACCAGCCAAGTTTCAGAATTTTAGGGTACATTGGCGGAATACGGGGGTCTACTGAATTTTAGTTTTAAAAATAAGCGGAAAGGGCTAAACATATTTTTTCATTTAAACTCAAAGTGAAAGCGATGTAAACAAAAATTAAACTAAAAAATAAGAAATCTCAACATTTATCTTTCTTCCTTTCTAAATCCTTTTCAGATGATCGGAAATGAAAAACAGCGGCCGGACGACCGGACAAATGCCATCACGAGTGGTCATACGATGTAAAATTTGCTTCGTTGTTTTCCTTAGGAACCAACGCCTTCCATTCATCTCCATTCATCTGATACATGCTTGGATCAACCTGTAAAATTTCAAAATGCATGGAATGCTTTCCTAGACAAATTCTAATCAGCCGGGAATGACGTAGAGGAGCTCTGATTGTGTGTGTACTATACTCGATAAGTGTTTACAACTGGCTCACCTCTCATTCAACCTACCTTAACCTAAGGCTTCACCCCGAGGCGAAGATCCTGATAGGATTCATCCCTTTCCCCTTAGTCAGCACATTCAATTCACTCACTCAACAGCTGCATTTACAAAATGAAATAAACCGTGCAAGACGGGAGTATGAAATAGCGCGAGCGTACCGTGTCCCGTTTGGGATGCACCGTGTGTACCGATTTCTAACGTTGTTCGTAATTTTTATGTATTTCTGACGTTTTCTGTAATTTTTATGTATTTCTGACGTTTTTCGTAATTTTGATGTATTTCTGACGTTTTCTGTAATTTTTATGTATTTCTGACGTTTTTCGTAATTTTGATGTTTTTCTGACGTTCTTTGTGATTTTTATGTATTTCTGACGTTTGTAGTAATTTTTATGTCTTTCTGACGTTTTTCGTAACTTTTATGTATTTCTGACATTTTTATGCATTTTGGGTGTACCGGGTGTATGTGGCAGATGCACATATGCACATATGCCCATACATGCAACATATGGGCCAAAAACTGAAAATTTTGAATAACTTGATTTACCGCTTTCTAACATAATAGTGAACAACTAGGGACCCTAGAGACCTCTCATGAAAAAAATGAAGCGAATCCATCGAGCCGTTGCTGAGATCTATTTGCCGGGGACGTCCGGACGTCCGGACGGACGTCCGGACACTACACAAAAATTTTTCGGGATTCTCATAAATAGCTCGCGCTATTAATAAAATAAACCGTGCAAACACGGGAGTATGTAATAGCGCGAGCGTACCGTGTACCGGGTGTATATGGGGGTGTACCGCATGTATCGGGTGTATATAGCATATGCACATATACACACACGCACATATGCACATGTGAACTGTATGCGTCATATGCACATATTCCCCAAAATCCAATTTTTTAAAAACTTCAGCAATCGCTTTTAAACATAATAGTGAACAACTAGGGACCCTAGAGAACACTCATACCAAAAATGAAGTGAATTCACCCAGCCGTCGTTGAGATCCATGCGCTAGGGACGTCCGGACGGACGGACGGACGTCCGGACACTACACAAAAAATTTTTGGGAATCGCATAAATAGCTCGCGCTATTAATAATCAAGGAATGAATGAAAATTAAACTTTGTCGCTCATCTCTCCTCAGGGAAAGATAACTTTGACTCTTTGGCGTAAATACCCAGGAGGTGTGTTTTCCATTGAGCTTTGGTTTTTCTAATCTCCTTTGTCTGCCTCACCACGTTTCCAGCCTCATTAACTCCAGAGTTCGTAGACGAATGGGAAATTAAAGAAGGACTTGGCATTGTCTCCACTAACTTCTCACGCCACTTTCCACCAAGACTCGCTATTTTTTATTGAAATTAATGGTGATGACCTACGCCCTTTTCTCTCCCTACTTAAAAATATCGAGGAAATCTTCCCTATCAAACTTCACACTACCACTAAGCCAATAAGGATGAGATGATCAGCCAATGAATCAGCACTACCCCTCGAGAATACGTGCAAAAATTTATGATCTGATTTTATTTTGAATTTTTGCTTTACTGGCAATTTCTCGTTCTCATCATGAAATCATTTTTCAAACACAAATTTTTAGCGGAAAAACCCTTTACGTTTCTGTAAGTGGTGCCTGTTCGCTTCTCCTCTGCCTCTCTCCGCGCACAAAACTTTTAAACCTGAATTTTCGTTTTCAACTTTTTGAAGTTCTTAATCCACTCTGCTGTGTGATTCTTTTCCGCTTATTTTTAGTATCCAAAAAACTGTTCACACAGCTTCAATTTTCTCTACTCTTGAAGATTCTGAAGAATCTAAAACCTGGAAATAAGAGAATTCATGCAAACAACAGATTTGGAACTAGAATATTTTTGAAGTATACTGTTTGAACTGAATTTTTTATTTAGAATTTTGCGGGAATTTCCCTTGGACATTCTTATTAAAAGAAAAAAAAACGAGTTTTTATCAAGCGCTTTTCAAGACGCTAAAGAAGAATTTGCTAGAAATCCTAATACCAGCATTTTTCGAGATGAGAATTTTTTAATTTTTTTGCTTTATCTTTGCCTTGTCCTTATTGCCTTGTTTTGGTTATAAAAAAATTAAGGGCAATACATAAAATATAGAAATAATTTCAACTGATTATCGATTGTAATTGCTGGGAGGCAGTTAAATTGATATGCGGAAGGAGAGGAAAATAATAATGGGACTGGGACACTGGGACAGCCTTCCCACTTCCCATCGCCTTGTTGCTAGAACAAGTTAATTGTTGTTTTGTTTCAAGTTAATTGTTGGCAATTGGCATCGCTTCTAGCTGGAGGCTGCTCTCCTACTCTTCACCCATCATCCTCTGGAAATGAATGGGATGATAGAGACAGTGATAGAAAGAAATGTTTGTTTCAATCCTTGTCATCATTTAATTTTTACACTTCCACATTTTCTTCACTTCCCAAAGCCATCCTTCCCTGCCCTGCCACTACTAATTTTATATTAGTCTCCATACAGTTTATAATCTGAGGGGTTGAGACTAATCAGGGCTATCAAATTAACAAATAAAATTTTCTTCCAGTCAATGGAGAAAATCAGTTTCTTATCGGACTCGCCCAAGTCAAGTTCAACTTTAGTGTCTTTTTAGTAGTGATTTTGGAGTTTGGAAATTTTCATCTTAGTTTTTCAGCTTTTTTACTTGTGAAATTTCGAGAATTGGATTTAAACTATGTTTCATAAGTGGCTCAGCGTATTTTATTTTTGTGTGGTTTCCTTACTGGAGCAGGTAAAAGCTCAAAACACAACGGTCGACGTGGATATGATCAAGAGTATGGTGAAGCCTGAACTGGACGAAATTATTAATTACTCTATTGACAGTTGCAGAGGACGCAACCGATACATCAATATCAGTGGCTCGGTAAGCCGCTTTTCCCGCCAAATTTTTTTTTTGGAAAATTTATAAAGGCTAGAAAAATTTCTTTCTTTTCTGGCTCGACCAATTTTGTCGACCCGAGAAAACTTCTTCAATGCTTTGAAAATTTAATTGTTTTTTACTTTTGAGATTTTTTTCTTTTTATCCTTTTTCTTTTCGTTTTTCGGTTTTTTCCATCTCTTTTCGCTTTTTAGATTTTTTTTTGTTGTAGGGTCAACCGGGGTTATTGTGGTCACCGATATTTCGCCTATTTAGACGCGGTTTTTCGGAAAAAGGAAATGTGGAACAGTTGGTGTTGTCTCTTAGCTAAAGTTTCCGTATTTTCACTTTCCGGAAAATCGCGTCTAAATGGGTGAAAAATCGGTGACCACAATCACCCCACGTGACCACAATCACCCCGGTTGACCCTATAGAAAACCTGTTTCTTTGCAACTTTGTTTTAGCTGGACTGTTTTCCACTTAAAAATTTCTTGAGATTTTTTCTTTCTATGGATGGGGCGCTCAGAATTTTTATTCCCAAGAAATGTTTTATTTTTCATCATTTTCTTTTCAGGGTTTGCTTTTGCCAGAAAAATTGTTCGCTCATTTTGTTATTTATTTTTGTTCTGAACGAATGAAATGTTAGATGATGGCTTAATTTTATTTTTATTTTTTTCTTCTGAAAATGGTGTACCATGTAAAACTGTTTATTTTCATATTTTTTCTTTCAGATAACTGTTAATTTGTTTCCTCTTTTCCTGGGGAATGTAAATTTTCCGAAAAAAAAATTTCAGCGTTGCGGTAGCAAATGTTTGGAGGCATTTCATTTAAGTTTCAGTGCGGCTTGGTTAATTTTTTCAGATAGAGGAGCTAAACAGCTGCATACGGGAAGATGTCCTACCGCGCATGACTAAATACCCTCCATCATATTTTACGAACATGAGCTCAATAATTTGGGCCCTGCATAAGCGTGTGAGGACGTTTGAGGCTATCCTTCCGTACAAAGAAGATCTGCGGTCTGTTTGCGGATTTCTACCTAATATTTCCAACTGCTTCCTTCAGGGATTTTATCAATCCATGGATAAGTGCTGGTATTTACCTTCCAAAAATCTATTTGGATGGTTAAACAAAGTACTTCGTGTTCTCTGTTTCAGTGTTAAGACAGTTCAAGGTGGGTCCCCACTTACTTACGAACCCATTTTTATTAGTTTTCAACCTCAACTTATTTTTCTGCAGTTTTTAAAATAATTGACATTTCTTTTGAAAATTTAAAATTTCCTTCCAAAATTTAACAAATTCAAAATAGTTCATAATTCAAAATTTTAGGAACATTTACTACCGATTCCAAATTTTTCAATTTCCCTCTCCTTATGCTTTAATTTTTATTTCTCATAGCTCTGCTCGTGCCTAAAAATATTCAATGTTTTGATGCGTATGTCAACGCTTCCTGGACCTGCCTAGCTGAGTCACATACAAAACACAGGTCGGCTTGCTCGTAAGTGTTATTTCAAATATCCCGCCCTCAAAAATCAGTTTTTACCACATTCTTTATTCTTGAATTTTATGCAGAATTATTCCTTGCCTTCGTCGCATCGTTCCTTCTTGTGGAAGACAGAATTTGGATAACGTACTCTCAAATTTTTTTGATGCTATGGAACAGAGAACCAACTGTGTAAGTTTAAAAGAAATCAGTTCAGAATTCCCAAGTTTAAGTTTTTGCAAAATACACTGTAACATTTCATTTACCTACTCTCCAAGAATTCGAAAATTTCGAAATTCTCTGCAAGAAGTTTATTCCTCATGCACTATTACGAAGATTTTAGAAATTTTTGAAATGAATTTTTAAGCCTACTGTACTCGGATTTAAGTTTTTGAAATTTAGCTTTCGGATTTCAATATTTGAATCAGAATTTTTGAGTTTTGGAATCCGAATTTCGGAAGCGAATGGGGAATAACACAGCTTTTTTTGAGATTGAATTGAATTTGAATGCTTTAGTTTGAATTTTTTCATTTTTCAAAGTGCGGCTCCCGGAACATCCTGATTTAGAGTTCCGTTGGAATCAGGAAAATCAGTTCGCAATTTTCGTAATTCAAGTTTGACGCGGAATCCAAACACTCAATTCCGATTATTATTTGAATTTTACTTAAACTATTTATGTTCAAATTTCAAATTTTCCGAGTCACGATTTCAAACATCCCTGTCTTGCTGTGCCTACTGTACCTAATTTTGAAATGCTTGTTCGCAGGCGGACGGTTACGAGAACACTGGTTTTAAGCCTCCCTTCTCCCACCCTTTTTATCAAAATTTTCCATAAAAATACTAAATACAGTTCCTGAATCAATTTTAATTTAAAAAAAAAGGGGGAGAATAAAGGTTCGAATTCAACCTTACGGTGTATACTAACTTTGCCGGCTAAGTAAAACTGATGGTTTGATTTTCTAATATTTTCACATTCTAATTTTCTTATAGAATAATTGGGTCCCGCTTGAATCTAAGGAGGGATCTGGAAACGACGATAATTTGCCCATTTCCGATGAAAGTAATAGGGCAATTCCTACAGCACCGATTGCACAGGTGAGCAAGTTAGAAAATATTATCAAAATTTCCAAATTTGTATTTTACCAAGACTCTTATACCCCCTTTTCCGGATAAGGGATGGTATTCTTCAAGATTGAAAAAATTTATTCTTCAAGAATCGAAAGTCAAATTGTGGAAAAAATACCTAACCGGTGTAAAATACTAAACGTTCTAAAACGTTCATGATAGCAAGAGCTGACTGCCAAAATCCTAATTTTCCATATTTAGGCCGAGAAAAATGTAATTTAAAAGAATGTTTGTAAATGGCAAGTTTTCGCTCTTCAGCTCTTCACAGCAAAGAGAAATGATGCTTTTAAATCTATTTACAAGCAGTACCCTCTTTGGAAACATTTCCGGCACCAAAACTTTCGTTTTTAAAAAATAAATTCTTTGCCGTACGACGGTACCATCCTTTATTTTTCCTTTTTTTTTTTTTTGATTTTCTAGAACATGACTACGAACTCTAGTAATAAAACAAGTACGGACCCCTTACTTGAAAGAGCGCATAATCTACTAAAACGAGAAGGAAATGAAGGTACTGAGGAATTCTTGAGATCCTTTGAACTAATTTGTCGTGAATGGGAGGGAAGAAGCGACAAAAATAGGACGACCTCAGCCCTTCAACCTCCACTAATTCTTCTCAATCACTGCTCAACAAATTTCACACTTATGCTCAACAATGGTAAAAGAACATGAAAATACGAAGTTAAGTTTCGGATAACTGAAAGAGAAATATTGAAATTGAAGCTTCTTCCCCATTTAGAGGACGGAGATGAGGGGCGGAGGCATTGCGTTCTCTTGGGCATCGAAAGGAAGCTCGAGTGCCTGAAAACATTCAACGCCTCACTGCCTTCCTCTGCTCCATCTCCAGAAGACGACTGTCTGAGACTGCGGGCTGAGCACAGGGAACCACCATTTGGCCTATTTGATGACATAGCTGGGAAATGTGTGAAGATTTCACCTGCAGCCCAAGTCGCCGCTGGTGCTGGCTCACTCCTGATATGGGGCGTTCTGGCCTGCCCGTTTGGGATTTTCCTCGTTTCTTTTACAGCCTACTTTGCTCTAACCAAAAAGTGGGGTAAGGCTTTACGAAGGGACAGGAGGGCGAGTGCTCCGGGGAATCCTTCAGAAGAAACCCTTGCCATGTCAATTGAAGAGTATAGCGGAGCCTCAGGATCAACAGCATAATTTTATTCCTTCTTTCTAGTGGGATATTAAGTCTACATCCGATAGAGTTTTGCTACGCATGCGTGTAAGTTTGGGAGGAGGTTAATCGGATTCATGTACATGTTCCTCGTTGGAGCCAAGGGGATCAGAATCTTAAGTGGGTCTATAACTTAAATAGGTTCAAACTACCACGCCGTAAGATTTTTTAAAACCCCCGTTATGTTGGCTTTTTTTAAAATATGTGGTGNCGTAAGATTTTTTAAAACCCCCGTTATGTTGGCTTTTTTTAAAATATGTGGTGAACCCGTAAGAATGAAAAAAACCGGTTTGACTTTACACCTTCAAAATTAGTGGGTGTCGCGAATATTAGCAAATGTTTGAAATACTTTGCGTTGTAAAAAGTGTTGCGCAGTATCATCGCTAGGAATTAGGAACGGTTTTGTACCTTGAGATTGTAACTGGCATCGTGTAAACCTATAAGAGTAATTTGCGAAAAAGAGGCCATATTCCAGTGAGCAGAAAAATGAGGTAACCAAATAGAGTGAGCTTTTCCCGGAAAAAGTTTGAAGTAAGGCCTAGATTTTTTCAGAAATTACCAGCTAACTCGTGATGCAGCTTGTTTCTTCGAAACAGGAAAAGGGTGAAAAGAAAAGGTAATAAAAAATAATGATAATACAACTGCAAAGTTAGCCGTAAGTTAAGGGAATTTAACATAAAACCTGAAAAATTGAACGAAAAAATAATGGAAAAAAATAATTATTAATCAAGCAAAATCTAAAAGAAGCGTAGCAATACTCGTTCTGCAGAATAACTTTGCCGGGTTTAAAAATTTTATCTTCAGTAGCTTTAACATGGCAGGCCTTAGAAGTCAGCGTCCTGAAAGCCGACTTGTAACAATTTTTAATAACCTTCCAAATAAAAATGCGCTTGTGTTGATCATTTTGGCGCATTCCGTGCCGATAATTCTTACTAATAATACACTATGTGCTAAAGCACAAATTATTTTTTTGCACTTATCTTAGTTTCTTGTCATTTTACATTGGCAAGTCGATTACTGATTCCTGTATAAGTTAACTTTATGGTGGAGGTTCTGAAAATGAGCATTTCTGTTTACCAAAAGACTGTGTTCTTACGTTTAGCACGGCGCCTCTTAATGTTTTTCAAGATTCTCTGCACCCTTGAGCATGGACGCAGCTTGGCAAGAATAAATACTTGAGCGTTTAGTGCCTGATTTTTAGCAGTACTGTGCACTGTCACAACTCGGGTTCCGGGACGCTGGTTCCCAAGATCTTCCATATTAAAACTGCCGAAGGTAAAATTCTAAAACCTGGCAGGGTTTTAGGGAACCATGCGAACTCCCTTGTAATTTTTGTAAAACGCTAAGCTATTTTGCTACCTGTACGAAAGAAATTTTCCTTGACTTAATCGTAAAGTGTGTCCCACAACTAAAGAGGGGTGTGTACGAGGTGGCACGCTCGGGAAATTAATAGATGTAGGTTTTTGTGCTCCGTACAATTAGCATGAAAAAAAAAAAAAAAAAAAAGCACTGCGAATGGACCCTTTCAAGATAGTTTTCAAAAAAAGGCCTTTAGAACATTAGACAGCTAGCGGAGAAGTGGATAAGAGGAACTTGAAAGGGTCCATTCGCAGTGCCTTTTGTTTTTTTTTCATGCTCGTTGGCCGTACGGAGCACAAAAACCTACATCTATTAACTTTCCGAGCCTGCTACCTCGTACACATCCCTCTTAAGTCTAAAAACTTGGCTTTGTCGTCATTCCAAGTTCGTGCACATATTAGTTGTGGGTCACACGTTAATTAACAACGGCAGTAAGAATCACAATAAAAAAATCAGCCTTTTTGTTTGCAATTTGGAAAACTGCTCAAATATTTCCATTGTATTTCCAAAAAGGCAAGTAAAAAGCTGATGTCACTACTTTTCGCAACGGATAAGGTTAAAACCTCAACCGCGTCGTTGGCTTTTTGTCTTCGGGGTGGGGCTGGCCAGTCGGGCCAAGGACATTGTAAATGGTCGCGTAACTTACTTGCTTCGCTCTTTTCTGTAAAAATAGAAAAAGTAAAGGTAGGCACGAAACTGGTCATGGGGTATGTTGCTTGCCCGTCCCTGCATTTAAGATCTACGGGTTCCCATGGGCAAAGTGTATGAGAATCCGACTGATTTCTCATGTTCCTTTTCCAAAAATTATTTTTATAGTATTGTTTATTTTTATGCAAACTCTTTCC
>JABASM010002491.1:0-10936 GCA_019776545.1 Brachystomella parvula | reverse complement strand
ACTTTCGTACAGTTTTCCGCGACCCCCACCCACCCCCAAAACCTGTACGTATTAAATGGATGCCCCCTTACTTTAGTCAAACTAGACGCATCCCCTGCACTCTTTTTAGACTTGGCAACATGGAATAGGATGCGATCGAATACGATTTTTAGTAAGCAAGAAGAAAAAAACAGAAGAAGATTGCAAACATTCTTTTTGTTTTTTGGAGCAATCGATTGCTCCAATATCCAATTTACCCCAATAGCTGTGAATGAGAATTACTATTTGGGAATTTCCGTGTTCTAGCCCCCAGAAGAAACTCTACATTAATTATTATAGTGTCATCAAATGAACGATGAAGATGATTAAGGAACAAAAATGACTCACTTCCTTCGAAAGCTTACCAGTACATCACACCGACGAAGTCATCCGCCGGACTTTGTACGCTCGGATGCTTTACTTGTAGGATTAATGTACTGCGAATTTTTCTGGGTTTGTGTTACAGCATAAGTATGAAACACGTTAATCATCATGAGAATTACTTATGATTCACGCGAATTATTATTTGTCTGTGAAAATAAACGAATTTCTGCAACACCATTGTTCTTATTATGTTGGAAGGTTTAAGACCGTGAGATTCAGAATGATGAATCAAGGGTGGTGTTGCCGAAAAAGTTGGGACGGCGTGATCAATTTCTTATTGGTTGAAAAAATTTTTTGAATTTTTCTTATTCTTAAAAGAAGGACTGTAACGTTTTCTGATTTTCCCGATACTCTATTCTCTGTCAGATGCCGTGGAAAACCATTTTCTATAGTCGACCTCGAGCTTAGGCTTTTTCAGCTCAGCACGCAATCGGAGCGCATATAATTTTTCCAGAGGCCAATGGTGCCTCAGAAGGAAGCGCTTACTAGTAGGTGGGGCAATTGCTGTTTGGTTTGGTGTAAAGTGTGGATAAGAGAGGAAAGCAGCGTCTTTTTTTTTCTCAAGAGGGAAGGGTAAGCGATCATGAAAGACTTTTAAGTCACCTTTAGGTTTATTCAACTTAGGACCCCATAAGCAGCATATAATTTTTCCAGATGCCAATGGCGACTGTGGCGGGTAAGGCTAGGTGGGGCAGTCGCTGCTTGCCCCGTGATGACATCATCATCCACTGACTAAGAGAAAAAGGACGCTTCTTTCCTCTCTTATCCACATTTCGCTTCCATTTTCCATGCCGCAAGCAGCAATCGCCCCACCTAGCCGCTCCCACCATAGGCGCCGCTGGCACCTGCAAAAATTTTTTGTTTCACCGGATGGAGTGCTGAGGTGAATAAACCTAAACTCGACTTAGCTCATGACCCTTCACCGTTTTCGCATTCAGTTTAATATGGACATGCAGATAGAGTGAAATTAACTCATGTTTTGGCTTCAAGAAGATTTTGAAGGAAAAGTTAAAAAATCAGTGCAGACTAAAGGAAATTTCAATTGTGTTCGACTGTGAATCAAATTTCACTCACTTGGGGAGCCGCTAGCGTCCCTTGAAGCCAAAACTTGAGTGAATTTCACTCTATCTGCATGTCCCTAATGATGGTAAAAAATGATTCTCTTCTAGTAACCAAACAACTTTTTGAAAGAAAACAGATAGCTTCTCCGGGCTGCTGTCCACATTTCCCTTCCATCTTCTGTGCACCAAACAGCGATTCTCCCAACCAAGCGCCCCTATCTCGGGCACCACTGGCCTCTGGAAAAATATTATTATTGTTGCTCCAAATAATGTTGTGCTGAAATGAATAAACCTAAACCCTGCTAAAAAAATCGCTCCGGACCCCTTACCGTTCCCTCTTGAGCGGAATTCCTCACGTGTGCGGCGATTCAAACAAGAATTCCACCCTCTGAATTAAATTAATCACCTGTTCGGTATTTTCACCGGCACTTTTCACAGATTTCTGTTTTTCTTGTTTTTGTTTTGTATTTTCCATTTCGGATTTCATTTTCATGAGTCTGAATCATTGATTTACCTGGTCGATTGATTCGAGTACAATGGGGATTAAGTTTGAGAATATTAAATCTGGTGACGGTAAGCATTTTTCCTACTGCTCAATAGGAATTTTAGAATTTTGAATATTGAAGGACACTACACTACTACAATTGACTTTTTGCTAATCGTTTTTTAACGTTACAGGAGCAACATTCCCTGAGCCTGGACAAACAGTGACAGTTCATTACACTGGAACACTTCCAGATGGGAAAAAGTTTGACTCATCACGAGATAGGAATGAACCATTGAAGTTTAAAGTTGGAGGTGGAAGTGTTATCAAGGGCTGGGAGGAGGCTATAAAACAGGTAAATCGAAGCTTGACCGTTACCAATGTCAATTGGTGGGTTATTTTACTCAAATCACTCCTCAGATACGTTATTTTGTTCTTTTGAATAGATGAGCGTGGGTCAGCGAGCCAGAATCACATGCCCACCGGAATTTGCGTATGGAGCTGCTGGAAAGGCTGGTCTTATCCCTAAAAATGCTACACTTGTCTTTGACATGGAATTGATAGGGATTGAGAGTACAAAATCCAAGGGTGGAGCAGCAGGGGGTGGGAAGAAGGGGAAGAAGTAAAACACGCATGCCCAGAGACTGGATTTTTCATATTCTAAAAATCTAACCTTATTAAACGGAATTCAATTCAAAAGTCGACAAATGAGAAATTAATCTCTAAGCTGAACGTTGCTCTGTGAATTTGGATGGATGGACTGTCCACGCAGTAGCTGAAGAGTTTTTCCCCGGGGATTCGATCCATGCCTCACTTTATCATCGCTTGCTATTGAATAATTCTGATAACTGATATGATATCTCGTTTTCAACAAGTCAGAGTGACGTCGCTGGCAGGATGAAGATTACTTAGATTTCGAGTTTTACTTCAGCGAAAGATAAGCTACTTTATCTGATGACAACGAGCAATTCGTACTTTTCTAATACTTTCTACCTTTAGAGCCCATTTTCGCTTTCACGGTCAACAGATCTACTGAAAACCTTACAATTCCAGCTTTACTCTCATTTTCAGTCTGAATTTAAAAAAAAAATGACTTCAAGTTTGACTACAGTATTATTCCTGGTGGTGATTCAGCTTTTTAACTCAGCATCCGCTGACATATGTTCCAGCACAGACTACACCTATTATGGAAACGAAGACTGCATAGAGTAAAGCCCACTGGTTCTTCGTGCGCTGAAGTTGAAGCTGAGTCGGAATTAGCCTGCGGATACTTGCACTTCTCACTTCTCTTGCTGTTCCTGACAGGAGGAAATTGCAAGTTCCCGAACCGTGATTCCGAATCAGCGTCAGTTTCAGAGCAGGAGGCTTCAAAACTTAAAATAATTTTGGAGTCACTATTAACCTTAAAGACGCTGAAAATTCTCTTATTTTCCAGGGCATCGACGGTAATCTGGATCAGTATTGGCGTTTTTGTTGGGGTTTCAAGCTTGGTAGTATTCCTTTGTTGTCTATGTGGGGTTGGCCTTGGGAAAATGTGCTGCGGACGGAAGAGAAATCAAGCAATGGTCTATTCCAGTAAGTCCTTGACCCTGCCCGCACTAAATATTTAATTTCTGTATTTTAATACTTTTTATATTTTGCTATCACAGCACCAGCCGTACCAGCTGCCACTGGCGGACCGTACCCTGTACAACAGTATCCCTACCCACAACCAAGCGTCCATGTCATTAGCTCTAACAACTATCCCCATCACATGCCCCAACCTCAAGGCCAGCAAGGATTCTCCTACTATTCAAACCCACCACCACGGTCAAATAATGCCTACCCCTCAGTCTAGATACCTAAAATCTTCAATATTCATTTAACTGCCTTCTCCAGCCTAAAAAGAAAAATACAATTACTTCTATAAAGACGATTGCGCCTGTTTACGCCTTTTTGCAGCCTACTTCCAACATTCATGCTCAAATTTTCAATTGCATAACCAGCGCACTAGGAAAAGTGCGGCTCATCGTTATATTTACTCATTTGGGATTATAAGATTGCGGGCGGCGGGACGACCCACCATCCGCTAACTAATATTTAAGCGTAAACATTGGGAGAAGTAATTTAGGAAACGGTAAGAAGAAAATGATCAGTTTTACTCAGTCAGTACTCGGAAAGTCCCTAAGTAAAAACGATTTTCAACATACAGGGTGCACATTATGACACTCTTTTTCCTGGACCCCTGGAGACCGCCAAAATGGCGGTTACGGATTCTGGAAGAGCAGGCCTTACTCTTTACAAAACATTTTTTATATTTCATTCAAAACTTTAACTACACCAGAGAAATTCCGGAATTTGAAACGGCAACGGAAAAATCTCCGCTAAACCGTAAGAAAAACTATGAAAACTAAAAGCTGAGTGGATGGCTTCTCTGTCCATAGCAAGTGTTACCGCGTAAAATGTTCCTAAGAGGGACAGTTTTTACACTTATTTTGAATTTTCTAAAAAACGGTTGGACGGACAAATTTTCTAAAACCAGGTAATTGTTCAGCATTGAATGGAGCATAATATGGTGTTGGAATCCAAATTTTTTTGTTGCCGATGACCGGGGGAAGAAATAGAAAACAGGGTTTTTCCGCACCTCTTAAGGTGGGGTAAAGAGGGACAGTACAGTATTTTTAAACGTCTTACTTAAAAGCAGAAAATGGTTTCCAGCGAGTGTAGAATGACGTTACAATCTTGGCGATAAAGGGCAGCGTCTTCAGAGAAAGTGACGTCACTAGGGGGAGGGGGTACCCGAATTGTGACACCTCCTGAAAAAGGGGGCGGGGGGAGGGGTCACAGTAAAGGGCGAATGCAAAGACGGCGTGCGAAAATAATTATACGGGTTTTGGAAACTTTTAAAACTTCCGTTTCAACTTCCGAGGCGAATTTCTCCGGCTTCAATCAAGTTTAAAGTTAAATGAAATAAAATTTTTTGCAATAGCAAGGCCTGCTCTTCTAGAATCCGTAATTTTGGCCATAATTTTGGCAGCTTCCAGGGTTCGAGCAAAAGAAAAAAAAGTGATTTTAAATTAATGTGCACCCTGTAGTATACCAGCGGAAGAATGTCTCCTCCCTGAATGAATTTTAATCTCACGATCTTATTCATATCTCGTTTTCAACAAGTCAAAGTGACGCCGCTGGCAGGGATGAGGATTATAGATGGATTTCGAGACTAATTTCGAAAGATAAGCTACTTTTTTATCTGATTAAAATGAGTAATTCGTTTCAAATGTACTTTCCACCATATTCACAGCTCATTTTGGCTTTCACGGTCAACAGATTCACTGAAAACCTTACAATTCCAGCTTTAGCCTCATTTTCAGTCTGAATTCCAATAAAATGGCTTTAAGTTTGACTACGGTATTATTTCTGGTGGTGATTCAGCTGTTAAACTCAGCATCTGCTAAAATATGTTCCAGTACTGACTACACCTATTATGGACCCATAGACTGCATAGAGTAAAGCACTGGTTCTTCGTGCACTGGAACTGAAGCGAAATTAGTCTGCGGATACTTGCACTTCTCACTTCTCTTGCTCTTACAGGCAGGTGGAAATTGCAAGTTCCTGAACACTGATTCTGAATCAGCGTCATTTTCAGAGCAGGAAGATTTCAAAAATATTGAAAATAATTTTGGAGTCACTATTACAACCTCAAAAACACTGAAAATTCTCGTATTTACAGGGTATCGACGATACTATACATCACTGGCTCTGCTTTGGGGATTTTAAGCGTAGTCTGTTTACTATGTGCGTTTGGCTCTTGCAGAAGGTGTAAGTGCTGCAGACGGAAGAAAAATGAAGCAATAGTCTATTCCAGTAAGTCCTTGACCCTACCCGGCACTGAATATTTATTTCCTCAACTTCTGTATTTTAACACTTTTTATTTTTTGCTATCACAGCACCAGCGGCCACTGGAGAACCATACCCTGAACAACAGTACCCCTACCCACAACCAAGCGTCCATGTCATTAGCTCTAACAACTATCCCCATCACATGCCCCAGCCTCAAGGCCAGCAAGGATTCTCCTACTATTCAAACCCACCACGGTCAAATAACGCCTACCCCTCGGTCTAAATACCTGAAATACTTCAATATTCATTCAATTTGTGCCTTTTCCAGCCTAAAATGAACAATACAATTACTGATAAAGACGATTGTGCCCATGACTTTTTGCAGTCCACGTTAATTTCAGTCATGCGCCGGAACTGTTGCTCATTGCAATTATAAGATGGTGGACGGCAGGACGACCCCACACCCTCATCCGCTACTATGCAGCTTGAGGGTAAAAATGGAAGCAATTTAGGAAACGCAAACGGTAAGAATAAATTATCAGTTTTACTGAAATGTGTAAGTATATAAAACGCAGTACGAGAAAGCAGTCCCTAAGTATAATAAAAGCGTCCAATAATATAGCCTGAAGTCAGAATCCCTCCACCCAATCAGAAAATTTGAATAATAAATGGCAGAAGCTGCAGAGCACAACCGGGGTAATTAAATTAATAAATTAATAATGCGTCATACAATGATTTATCGATTGGAGTTGTGTCGCGGGCTTCCAAACCCGCCTTGCCCTGGACCCGATCGCCTCGGATCTCCATTGTTGGCAATACGAGCAACAGGATGCCTCCTTGCTGAATGAATTTTAATCTCACGATCTAGTTCAATGGCTTCAAGTCGTTGATTAAGTTCCAACTTCTGATGAACGGCAAGTTTTAGAAGCTGGTTCAAAGTTTTCTTTTCTTCCTCCGCTGCTGTTAGCTGACGCTGGAGCTCGTCCACTTGAGTTGCATACTCTTCACATCTAGCGGCAAACATTGCACGGAGACCTGTAGAGAATTAAATAAATTGAAGAAAAATTAAACCATGTAGTGGAGTAAATCGCTTCGCACTTGAGAAGGTAGCAGCGTCTTCCTTGAGGAGGCGGAGCTCATTCCGTAATTTGATCATGGTCTCCGTCACCATTGTCTTCTCGCTGTCGTACTTGGCTTTCAGGTTAGATAGTGCCTTCTCAGCTGCCATTTTGTTGGCTTTAAGGACACTTCGGAGTGTCGCATTCTGTTCTGTTTTTGCTTCGACAAGCGAACGATACTCACAAATCTGCTTTTGAATGTCTTCCATTGAAAGTGATATGCTGTCTGGGGCATCATCCCCCCTTCCTAAAATTCCCCAGTATGTTATTAAATAGAAAATTTCCAAAAATAAAACAAAATGCTGCAAACAGCTTCTCACCTTGTCCTTCACGGACTTGTTTATTCTGATCAACGACACTCATCACGATTTCCCGTAAGCATTTTACCTGTTAAAAAACCAAGTAAAGAATTCGGCGTTAGTTTTTTCTAAAAATCGAATCACATTGAGGTTGATATATCACCTGATCTGCAATAGTTTCAATTTGACTCATGAAAGCAAGATCCCCTTCCCAATTAGCTGCGGAACTTGGACCGATGTTGGCCTTTGACTTCAGTCTCGCCAACAGGTGTGTCAACGGACTGCTCATTTGAAGCTGAAGTGATTTATAAGGCGACCCTGATTTTCCTTCTCCTATAAAAATAGAAAATTTTTCATGAAAAAAAAATTCAAACAGTCTTACACGATTCTTGCGATTCTCACCATTCTTATTAGCCAAATGATCTACCATCAGTCGCTGTGGTGTAATCCCTTGAACGCTGCAAACTTGATAGTAGAGAGCAGCAATGTCCTCTGATACTTTGTTCAAATCGGATTGTGTTGTATCAATTACACGGTGAGCGTCCAGCGCACTTTCATCCATTGCTTTCAGCTCGATGCTCATTTCCTCGAATTTAAGGTCCCGTGACAAAACCTAAAAAATTGATATTTTAGAATAAATTCGCTGACCATGGCGAAACGAAACGAAGATTTGAAAATACCTTTTCTTTGAGCGCAGTGATATCCGCCTTCAGCGCCCCAATTATTTCAAACCCTGAAGTCACAGTAGCACCACAATTCTCCAGAGCACCTAATGACTTCTTCAGCGATTCCAGTTCTTTCCCAGATACACTGAACCATCCTTCGTAAACTGAGGCCTGGAAAATGAGATTAGTTTTTACTAGTGTACAGCGTCAATATTTTAGCATTACGAAAAGAGAACAAAAATTATCTTACCGGAACCACTGTTTCTTCCTTTTTGGAAACGCGCTCGCTCGTCTCCATTCTAATTGAATCTAAGGCATCAACTTGTGAAGTAATTGCAACTAGTGCAGCTTGCACAAATCCTAATGTACTCTTCCCCTTGTCCAGCTGATCCTGGATTTCCTTGAGGCTCTTTGAAAGTACGGTCCTTTCTCCTTCAACACTTTCAAGCTGTTTTTCAAGGCGCTTCATCTGGTTCAAGTGAATTTCACTAAAAAGGTCCATTTGCTTGGGCTTGATGTCAGAAGTGTCCATAGAAGTTTGCTCATCCTCGATTCTTTCATCTTCTTCTAAACTGCTGGCTGCCGAAAGAAAAAAATTGCTTTGTTGTAACCTCGAATAGCAGAAGAATTCAACTGCATTACCTCGGAGCGAAAGGGCCAGATTAGATAAATTCATAATGGACTCGGCGTTCATCTTGGAATCAAGCTCTTTCTTTAAACTGTAACGAATTTCTCTCTCTCCAGCAAGGGCTTCGAGTGCTTCTTCCATTTGCTTCTCAGCAATACGTTTAAGTGCCGTCAGTTCCTCTACTTGTTGCTGTAGCTGCTGCTCAGTTTCCATCAGCTGCCGAATTTCATACTGGAAACCCTCAAATTCTATTTGGGACGAACGCAGAGTTGAAACTTGTTTCTGTAGTGATGTGTTTTCCTCTTCTAAACCGGAGCAGTCCTTAAGAAGTCGGGCTTCCCGATACTTTGCTTCCTTCAGTTCTTTTCTCAGTTCACTTTTCTCAGCGGAAATTGATCCACTATTTTTTTGAAGATCCGAAGTTTCACTCATCAGACGATCCCTTTCTGCTGTGACTCGATCTGGGGAAAAAAATCTAATAAGATTACTAGAACAAAGTAGGCATTGGAGACGGCCCCGATTGCGGACACGCGACGCCAGTACGAGTCAATCTAATTTCTTTACCTAGTTCTTGCTTCATAGATTTCAGTTCCAGTTCAAGATCCGTAATCTGCGAATTCAAGGAGCACTCTAGTGCAGCATTTTCACTCAGAAGACTCTCTTCGTGCTGTATTCCGGATATGGCTGCTAACTTCTGGGTCTGGGACACTTTGCTCAGGGCATCCTTCGTAATTTCCAACTCACTTCTCATGCTTTCGTAGATTTCTGAGAGTTCGTCGCAGCGGCGGCTCAACCTGGTATTCTCATCAAGTAATCCCATGCCTGAAAGAAATCAAGAAATACTCTCACCACAACCTAAGCAAGAATAAGTGAATAACCTTACCATACTGTGCTGCCTGGACCTTTTCACTCTGCGTCTGGTCCAGTTCCCTAGTAAGCCGCTGGATTTCTAGCTTCAAGTCTTCCAAGGCCGCCATGGCGCTGATCGTACTCTGCAGTCGCAACCTTCCCTAGAAGCCAAGCGCAAACAAAATCAAACTCAAGAATCCATGGAAATCATAGTCAGGCTCCTAATGAGTATCATCACGTACCACTCGCGGACGGAAGACAAGATTCCTCAAACTACTACTTCATGGTTACGTATTGTCAGAACAAAATGTATACTACGACGGGGGACAGGCCGACAGTAAAGAAAAAGGACGGCTTCAGCTGCTCAATAATTTTCTGTGAAAAAAGCATAAAACATGAACCCTGTCTGACCATTGCGTATTGTTAAAAACAGCTTTTTCTGTACTTACCGTACCCGTAGTGTAGAAAATTGAGTTGACCTGCCTGACCCAGCCCGAGCCCGAATCCAGTTTTCTGAGATTTTTTTGCATGAAATGTCAATTAACTCTTTTCAAACCCGTAAAAGTTCCTGGGCTAAACCCACGTGGGAATTTTGTTGGCCAATGGCGTTGAATTAAACAAAAGTGGCGTCCCTTTCTTTACCTTTCCTTATGAAGATAGAATCACTTTTTCTTCATTTTTTCTAGTTTTCTGTACAAATAATAACTAAACTAATTGGTTGACCATTCAAATTTTTTGCAGCCATTCATTACATCCCTTACATCAAGAGATGTGACTTAAAATCAGTTGTTCTGGAAGTATAGTGTATAGGCACAACTTTGAGGCGCACACTCTCCCGGGACGTCCCTTTGGGATAATTTAGCAGCGTTAGAATAGCCTACAAATCTTGCCTTTTTGGCTCGTAATAGGGAACTTTCGATTGAAGGCTTTTTTAAATAGGCCTTAGAATTTGGCTCAAGAGGCCGTAAGGTTTTTTGCTAAAATTCATGCATTTTATCAAAAAAACCTATGACCTCTTGGTTCTTAGGTCAATTTAAAAAAGCCTTCAATCTAAAGGTCCCCAAATGTTGAAGAAACGTTTAGCCTGTTTCCTAAAAGTGCTCCAGATGTTGGCTGGTATTGCTAATGAGACTGTTGGGATATGTATGAGATCTGGAGTGGTCATGGTCAAATTTTTCAAAAACACAAAAAAAAAATTCCTCCGACGTGAAACATCTGAAATTTAAAAGGGATAGGGGAAGGGAACGCATAGCCTGTGAAGTTTGTGTTTTCGAAGCAGTTGCTGAAAGCCGTCTTGATGAAGCTCATCGAGACTACTTTCAGACTGAAAAAAAAATAGATGAAAATCGGTTTATCGGATGAACCCATTTCGTTTGCGTGTTACGGGAAGAGACAATCTTTGTAAACGTGAACGTGTGATTAATACAGAAGCTTTAAAAACCCAAGAATGCTAATGACTATTATTTATTATATGACTAAATTAAAAACTGTGGAAAAAATGTGCTATCGTGGGGTCGCTCCAAATCTTACCAAAATTTTTTCCTAGACTAATTTGGGTATGCTGAACACGAATATGAAAAAATTTTTTCCCGGAAATGAAAAACAAAATTT